>BQNB010005121.1:3598-60287 GCA_026074375.1 Tanacetum coccineum
GAACATTTCACGTCACTTAGCAAGCATATTTGTCATTTATATCTTTTAGCTTAATTTTAGTTTAATCTTTTAGTTTTAAATCTTAGAATTAATATTAGTTTAATTTTCAGTATAAAAATAGTTTAAAACCAAAACCAAAAACTTTTATGACAATCAAGCTCGATTCCCAACATTCCCTTGAATTTCTATTCTCCTCTCGCCGAGGAAACGACCCGGGAGGTTTTTGATAATTGCTTTGGTTAAAAGCGTTTATCTAGAAACCGACGGAAATACTATACTATACTATTATTGATATCCTCCTTATATATTATATATTATATATATAGTGTGTTTGGACGTAATCAACATGTTACTGCTACTCGTTCAACAAAAGCTGACCAATCTCACAATCGACGAACGATATGATTTGAATGTGGCATTACGTATGTACACCAGACGTATTGTCATTCAAAGGTGGGTGGAAGATCTTTAATTAGGTGTCAAAAGTTAAAAAAGAATCTTAACCTCACTAAACCCGACACATACAGATCGAATCTCAAGAACAAAACCGCATACACTGCACACTCAGACCCTTATGGAATAATATATGTGGATCAGTACAAGAGAAAAAGATTGATGCGCGCTGATGAACTCCACAAGTTCAGTGATGGCACGCTCAATGATGTTCGGATTGCTCTTCACGACATTGCTGCGGGAATAAGAATGGAATACCTGCCAATGAGGAAATGGAGTAACTTAGACAAGAAATGGGCTCGGGTTATAGTTTAGGATATAGACAAGCAGCTTTATAAAAGGAGGTTGATGTGGAATCTAGAGAAGTTCGTTGGTGGAAGGGTACACGGGAATGATCTCAGGCTACAGGAAAGGACAATATGACTCTGTCATATCTTGTCTCAACACATTTCAGGTCAATTTCTCATACATAATAAAACTTGTGAATATGTAAATAAATAGTCTAGACTATAATTAGGCTTATATAGTGTTTGAGTACGAGTTTTCAAGAATTTCTTAGTTAATTCAAAATTTTTCAAATTAACGTACTCAAACACCATATAATTCTCTTATAGTTTAAGGGGGAGCATTAATATGTTCCAATACTAGGCTTGTTAATATTTGGACATCTTCTCCACGAATGCATATATTTTATCAATTAATATCCAAAATATTAAAAGATTTAACATTTTTGATAAGGGGAGAAAATAGGTTTAAAATATATGGCTAATAATGTGATTTTTAAGATCTTAAGTGTACGCTATCCCATATACGTGCTAAACTCTTTCGATTAATCGATGCATATATGAAGAGGGAGCAAATGGTTACGTGATTGCCTGAAATGTGGAAGTACCAAAGACCGACCATTTAAATTACTGTATTAGAGTTATAAGGTGGTTAAGTTTTAGGTATTCATTCCCATGATCCAGCCAGAACCGGAGGGATCTACACAGGGACATTCCACTAGATATTGTAGTAGTCCTTAAGTATGAAAAAAGGAGTAAAAGTGAGAATAAGGGAATAGTGCTGACTGAGATGGAGCTAGTACTGGAACAAACCCAACAAGGTACTAGTCATGAAGTCTCGGTAAGCGCTGAAGGGGTTGGAGAATTAAAAAGAAAAGTTAAGATAAAGGGTGAAAAGAAATAATCCCTCCTTACACTTAGGCAGAAACCGGGTTAATACATCTGCTGTCAAGAATCACAAATAGGCAGAAACGGGATAGGTTGAGTTTTACATCTGCTGTAAGAATCACGAAATGTTGATTGCTGACATGAGAAACTGACATCATGGTCCCTCAAGTGATGCAATGACAAAACACCTACCCTTACACTCAAAAATCTCTCAAAAGATTTCTGTTTCATTTCTCACGGAGATTACACACATTTCTATCAACTTTTTCTGTAAAATCCCACTCCTGATTTTATAGAGATCCAAGAGTCACAGTATGTAATGTCATTATCAGAACATATAAACGCAAGCAGAAGACTTTATTAAATAAAATACTAAGTTATGTAACAAAATGACTTCCAAAAGTATTAAATTCCAACAAAATCTAAATGAAAAGAGATCTTCAAACGAAATAAGTCTTAAACATAAATCCAAACAAAGGAAATCAATCAAAGGTTGGTCCTCTAAAAGCTTCCTACTCTTAACACTCAAATCCCAGCTTCCCACTTATTACCTACCGCATGAAAAGAAAATGCGGCTAAGCTAACGCTTAGTGGACATATATAATAATAAAAAGGTAATAAGACAAAAGAATAAATGAAACGAATCACGAGAACCGGCTAAACAAATATCAAATGAAATACGAATCAAATGAATAAGAATCAAGAAGAACAAAGGAATGCCCACGAGCTCAGATAAAAGTCTAAACATGATACATGAATAGACCCTAAACATATATAATCATATAGCACATAATAAGTTGTACATAGGATTTGGAACACCTGATGTACCAAATGTGATATGGGGTGTATAGCACACACACAACCATTCACCTGAACTGAACGGAACAAAGTACCTAGGATGCATCCATACGCTCCCTGTAAAACAAAGTCATATCCATATACACAAGTACAATGACGAGTATACATACATATGTAAGCTAATAATAATCAAAGGCCATCATTCAAAAGGGAACGCCGTGGACTAATCACACCACCACATATAGTGTCATGCCATTAGTGCATCAATGACATAGTCATGGTACCTCTATGACTAGTTCAAATAGCTCGGGCAAAGATTTAAGCAAACAGAACAAGTTACCTATAATTCAATCAAGATAACGGATCTAATATCATATTCAAACAAAGATCAAAGGAATCATGAATGCGAATATCAAATCAAACAGAATATCAACGAATAGCAATGAGTCATGAGTACGGATAGCAAATCAGACGGAATATCAAACAAATCAAAGTAGCTAAAACAAATGTGAATCAAGTCATGAGGTGTTCTTACTAAAAGGACAGAATATCTGTACCTTAACAACTACGCAACAGAGAGAAAGAACACAAAGGCAAAAGATCACACCCTCGACACTGGATCTATAAGAATCCATGATTACATATCATTATATATCTTATTTTATAAACTCATTGCTTAATCTTACTAATTATAGTACTTAATGTAACCTAATTAGGGTTTTCTTAATTTCCAGAATTTGTGAACTTTTTAAGAATTGGTTTCCAATTTTATAGACCTATTAAACGACCTCCTAAAATTCTACCAAAAATCACAGAGGTTTCTACATGTGTCTAGTATGTCTCTGAATTTTGGTGGAATTTATTACCATGTATAAATACCCCTTTAACCATCATTACTAAAACTGATCCACAAAATGACCTGCTAGTACTTTCGAAAAGTTTACGCGTAAAAACCTACTTAGACAACTCAGAAAATTTAAAAAAAATTCTGGATGTAGCTAATATCATGAAGAGTTACCATTTTGAATTTAAGAGGCTAACTCCTTACGGTTTGAGAACTAAAAGTCAAATACTACTACTGAATTTTTCGGACAAAAATTCCAGATTCAACACTTAATCTTATAAAAATTAAAAATTTACCTTCCCGACCTCCAATTGACATGAGCCCGACTTTTCCAGAAACTAGACTCTTTGAATTTAACTTTAGGCTCAAGAATCATATCAAAACTTGTTTTTATCAACAAGTTAAACCCCGATCAACACGACCCAAAATTCTGGACAGAAACATAAAGACATATTATCCCTAATTCTTACCAATCCTCATCCAAAAACATGTCCTAGGGTTTCTAATCTTGTAGGTTTTCATTAAAACATCATTAATGATTATCTAGGGTTTAACAAGATTATTTCAGGTTCAATCATAAAGAATTTTAAAAGATTATTACACATGTTTTCCTTTTACAATTCTATGATTTTATGTAAAAACTTATGTATGAATCATGGTGACACAAGGAATGAATCAAAAGAACATGGAATACCTTAGATAATCAAGAATGGAGAGGATCACAAGAACAAGAACACCAAAGAATTAAAGCCAAGAATCACACCAAAAACACCAAGGCTTGAAAAACACTATCGGAATCACCAATTACTACACCACCTTCTTCTTCTTGCAAATTCTATTGATGAACACAAGTTTTGGAGTAAAATTTTTAAGAGAGAATGGTGATGGAGAGGGATAGAGCCGGCCTAAATATGGGAGAGGAGAGGGGGACAAAAATTCCTTATTCTTTTAGGAGATTACACAATATTTGCTCTAATCCTTTTACACTTAATACTTAAAATAGGTTTTGTAAAAAAATAAAGATATCATACTAATAAAAAGGGAGGCCGGCCATATATCCTTAAAATAAGAATATATATATATATTTTTTAAAATACCTTATGTTATGTATTTATAATACACAAATAATTATAACCTAAGGTTTTAATGTTAAAGACTTATTATTCAAACTTAGGTTATATTCAAAATGGTGAAATAAAAATGTAAACCAAGTTTTTGGGTTTTACAACTCTTCCCCTCTAAAAAGAAAATTTCGTCCTCGAAATTGAAATCAAAATTGAAATAGGTAGATGAATTCTGGGTTATCCAGATAACCAAAGATGACACGATTGGTATGACAAACGATAGTGGCGCGATGTTTAGTCAACCAATCCATGCCCAGAATTATATCAAAATCATTCATATCCAGAGGAAACAGATTAGCAGAACGAATCTTATCATCAAATCGAAGCGGACAGTTCTGATATTCGTGGTCAATGATCACCAGACTTTTCATAGGCGTATATATCGATAAGGTATAATTAAGTAGCGTAGGGGAGATGATAATGTGTTTAGCAAATGAAACCGAAACCACAGAATGTGTTGCACCCGTATCAAATAAGACAAAAAAATAGCACGACCATTCAAGAAGAGAGTTCCTGAAACGGTACCTGAAGAGTTAGCCGGTTGATCCTTGGTCAAAGAAAATACTTGCCCCTTAGCAGCAGGTTGCTTGTTGTTCCCATTTCCTCTACCACCGTTTCCACCATTCTTAGGGCAATCCCTGGCCATATGCCCAGTCGAACCACAAGTGAAACAAGCTCCAGTAACCCTGTGACATGCCTTGCCTAGATGGAGTTTCCCACATGTGTCACATAGAGGAGAGGAGGCATAGTCCGGGTATCCTTTCTGACCTGAAGACCCATAAGAACGGTTTTACTGCTGACGTCAGTTCTGCCATGACTTCTGATTACTGTTGTCACCCTGCTTGTCATAACTGCGATCATCATAACCCTTTTGATCATAACCCCTATGATTGCTATCCAAAGCTGTCGGTCGAATACGGTCCCTATCACGGTTTCTCTTGTTATTCTGACTTGACCTCTCATGGAGAATCTCAATGTTCCTTGCAGCATTGGCCACTTGAGCCACATCAGTAAATTCCGTGTTCACTATCCCATCTAGAATCCAATCACAAAGTACCCACTTGAAATGCTTGGCCTGTTCCTCCTTAGGACCTGCCTTCTTACCTACGAAACCTTCCAACCTGAGAAACCTCTTCATAAACTCACCACTGGTCTCTCCATCTCTTTGTTGAATCGTGTGGTACTCCCTCTCGTACTTTTCTTGCTCAGACCTGGGAAAGTACTGCAAAAAGAAGATGTCACGAAAATCCTTCCATGACAAGGTAGCCACATACGTCTCACCTCCTTTGGCTTGTTTAAAAGCCTTCCACCAATTAAGAGCATCTCTTTCTAACTTGTAATTTGCTAACCTAGCCTTGAATTCATCAGCACATCCCAAAACCTCAAATATCTTCTCAATGTGAGCAATCCAGTTTTCAGCATCAACTAGAGTGGTTGCGGAGCTAAAAGATCGAGGCTTCTGTTTCCCAAACCTTTCCAACCAGGTGTGGATGGTGGGAGGTTGGTCACCACTTCCCCCAACGCCTTTCTGACGAATCTCATTAGTGAGCCAAGTAGTGAGACCAGGTAGCAATGAATCAACTGCTCGCTGCACCGCCGCCTCAAAAGCAGGACCCAAAAATTAGGGGGTAGATCCACGTGTGCCGACCATCTAAGTAATCAACAAATGAAACAGCGAAGATAATTTAGATTTAAGATCAAAATACGAAAGGAAGTGATCATATCAAAAGGAAACCTAATGTCTACCTAATCATCACAAGTCATAATCTAGGTTCTACAGGGCGTAACCTGGCTCTGATACCATAATTGTAACATCCCGCTCCGATAAAGCAACTAAGAATCACATTATGGTGTCATATTAGAACATATAAACGCAAGCGGAAGACTTTATTAAATAAAATTACTAAGTCATGTAACAAAATGACTTCCAAAAGTATTAAATTCCAACAAAGTCTAAATAAAAAGAGATCTTCAAACGAAATAAGTCTTAAACATAAATCTAAACAAAGGAAATCTATCAACGGTCGATCCTCTAAAAGCTTCCTACTCTCAACACTCAAATCCCAGCTTCCTGCTTATTACCTGCCGTAGGAAAAGAAAATGCGGCTGAGCTAACGCCCAGTGAACAGATATAATAATAAAAAGGTAATATGACAAAAGAATGAATGAAACGAATCACGAGAACTTGCTAAACAAATATCAAACGTAATAGGAATCAAATGAATAAGAATCAAGAACAACAAAGGAATGCCCACCAGCTCAGATAAAAGTCTAAACATGATATATGAATAGACCCCAAACAGATATAATCATATAGCACATAATAAGTCGTACACAGGATTTGCAACTCCTGATGTACCAAATGTGATATGGGGTGTATAACACACACACAACCATTCACTTGAACTGAACAGAACAAAGTACCTTGGATGCATCCATACACTCCCTGTGAAACAAAGTCATATCCATATACACAAGTACAATGACGAGTATACATACATATGTAAGCTAATAATAATAAAAGGCCATCATTCAAAAGGGAACGCCGTGGACTAATCACACTGCCACAGATAGTGTCATGCCATTGGTGCATCAATGACATGGTCATGGTACCTCCATGACTAGTTCAAATAGCTCAGGCAAAGATTTAAGCAAACTGAACAAGTTACCAATAATTTAATCAAGATAATGGATCTAATATCATATTCAAACAAAGATCAAAGGAATCATGAATGCGAATATCAAATCTAACAGAATATCAACGAATATCAATGAATCATGAGTACGGATAGCAAATCAGACAGAATATCAAACGAATCAAAGTAGCTAAAACAAATGAGAATCAAGTCATGAGGTGTCCTTACAAAAAGGACAGAATACCTATACTTTAACAACCGCGCAACGGAGAGAAAGAACACAAAGGAAAAAGATAACACCCTCGACACCGGATCTACATGAATCCATGACAACATATCATTATATATCTTATTTTATAAACTCATTGCTTAATCTTTGTAATTATAGTACTTAATGTAACCTAATTAGGGTTTTCTTAATTTCCAGAATCTGTGAAGTTTTTAAGAGTTGGTTTCCAATTTTATAGACCCATTAAACGACCTCTTAAAATTGTACCAAAAATCACAGAGGTTTCCACATGTGTCTAATATGTTTTTGAATTTTGGTGAAATTTATTACCATGTATAAATACCCCTTTAACCATCGATACTAAAACTGATCCAAAAAATGACTTGCAGGTACTTTCGAAAAGTTTACGCGTAAAAACCCTACTTAGACAACTCAAAAAATTCTGAAAAATATGGATGTAGCTAATATCATGAAGATTACCAGTTTGAATTTTAGAGTATAACTCCTTACGGTTTGAGAAATAAAAATCAAATACTACTACTGAATTTTTCGGACAGAAATTCCAGATTCGACACTTAATCTTATAAAAATTAAATATCAACCTTCCCGACCTCCAATTGACATGAGCCTGACTTTTCCAGAAATTAGACTCTTTGAATTGAACTTTAGGCTCAAGAATCATGTTAAAACTCGTTTTTATCACCAAGTTATACCCCGATCAACACGACTCAAAATTCTGGACAGAAACATAAAGACATATTATCCCTAATTCTTACCAATCCTCTTCATAAAAACATGTCCTAGGGTTTCTAATCTTGTAGGTTTTCATTAAAACATCATTAATGATTATCTAGGGTTTCATAACATGATTTTAACAAGATTATTTCAGGTTCAATCATAAAGAATTTTACAAGATTATTACACATGTTTTCCTTTTACAATTCTATGATTTTATGTAAAAACTTATGTATGAATCATGGTGACACAAGGAATGAATCAAAAGAACATGGAATACCTTAGAGAATCAAGAATGGAGAGGATCACAAGAACAAGAACACCAAAGAACTAAAGCCAAGAATCACACCAAAAACACCAAGGCTTGAAAAACACTACCGGAATCACCAATTACTACACCACCTTCTTCTTCTTGCAAATTCTATGGATGAACACAAGTTTTGGAGTAAAATTTTTGAGAGAGAATAATGAGGGAGAGGGATAGAGCCGGCCTAAATATGGGAGAGGAGAGGGGGACAAAAATTCCTTATTCTTTTAGGAGATTACACAATATTTGCTCTAATCCTTTTACACTTAATACTTAAAATAGGTTTTGTAAAAAAAATAAAGATATCATACTAATAAAAAGGGGGGCCGGCCATATATCCTTAAAATAAGAAAATATATGTGGTGTATATATTATAAATATATAAAAATATATATATATATATAATATATATAAAATATAGAATAATATATATATATATATATATATATATATATATATATATATATATATATATATATTCTAAAATACCTTATGTTATGTATTTATAATACACAAATAATTATATCCTAAGGTTTTTAATGTTAAAGACTTATTATTCAAACTTAGGTTATATTCAAAATGGTGAAATAAAAATGTAAACCAAATTTTTTTGGGTTTTACACAAGGAGTTTTACTATTCCTTGCGACATTGGCCAATTTCATATCAATAATGCGTTAGCAGACCTATGGGCCAACATAAGATTGATGTTGTATACGATGTACGAAAAATTAGGCTTAGGAGAACCAAAGGCTACTAGAATGAGCTTATAACTTGCGGATAGGTCGATCTAATACCCAAGAGGAATAATTGAAAATGTGCTCATAAAAGTTGATAAATTCGTCCTTCCCATAGATTTTGTTATCTTGGATATGCCCGAAGACTCTAGGGTCCCTATAATTTTAGGAAGACCATTTTTGGCAATCGCTCAAGCTATGATAAACATGTTTAATAAAAATAATAACGCTAAGGGTAGGGGATGACGAAGTAATTTTTAACGTAGATCAATCGATCAAGAAACTGCCCGCTGAAGATGATGAATGCTATGGAATTGATGCATTAGACGACATAATCAATGCAGAAACTCAGGAATTACTAACAAATGATAGGTCTGATTCGTTTTTACTAAGGGGCTGGAGAAATCAATTGATCAATCAGATCTAGAAAGCTGCGAATCTTTAGAAAATAAGTCTAACAATGAATCTGATTTAGGGATACCAATACGGCGTATAAACTCTGTTAATACGCCGTATTCAGTTGAACAGAGGACAACGAGATCTGATGAAGTTAAAAGTGAACATCTTTATTCGGCTAGTGCTAATGAGATTGATGAAAAGAGACCTGAGCTGAAGAGTTTGCCTAACCATCTCGAATACGCATACCTACAGGGGATAAATCGTTTCCTATAATCATCTCGTCTAAATTATCCGAAAAGGAGAAAAAGTCACTTTTGCAAGTTTTGGAGAAACGTAAGGGAGTAATTGCTTGGAAAATGTCAGAAATCAAAGGAATCAGTCCGTCGTTCTACACGCATAAGATTTTAATGGAGGATGACTTCAAACCGGTCATTCAACCCCAAAGGCGTTTATATCCTAAAGTCCAAGATGTGGTAAAAAACAAAATCGTTAAGTTACTTGATTCCGGGCTGATTTATCCAATCTCAGATAGTTCGTGGGTCATCCCTATTCATGTTGTACCAAAGAAAGGAGGAATGACTATAGTTTTGAATGATAATAATGAATTAATTCCTCCCCGAATAGTTATAGGATGGAGAGTGTGCATCGATTATCGGAAACTTAATGATGCAACTCGAAAGGATCATTTCCCTCTTCCCTTTATTGATCAAATGTTAGAACGTTTATGTGGAAATGAATATTAGTGTTTTCTTGATGGATTTTCAGGATTCTTTCAGATTCCAATCGCACCCGAAGACCAAGAAAAGACAACATTCACTTGTCCTTATGGGACTTTTGCTTACAGGCGAATGCCGTTTGGATTATGCAACGCACCTGCAACCTTGCAAAGATGCATGACAGCAATTTTTCACGACATGGTGGAAGACTTTATGAAAGTATTCATGGATGATTTCTCGGTATTCGGTAACTCTTTTGATTGTTGTCTCGCTAATTTAGACAGGATGCTTGCTAGATGTGAAGAAACCAACCTTGTGCTGAATTGGAAAAAACGTTATTTTATGGTGAAAGAAGGGATAGTTCTAGGGCACAAAATCTCTGGGGCAGGTATTGAGGTTGATAGAGCTAAAATCGACGTAAAAGCTAAGTTTCCATACCCAACAAATGTAAAAGGAGTCAGAAGTTTCCTAGGGCATGCTGGATTTTACCGAAAGTTCATTAAAGACTTTTCCATGATCTCTAAACCAATGACTAAACTTTTCATGAAAGACATGAAATTTGATTTTTCTGATGATTGAAAAAAAGCGTTTAATAATTTGAAAGAAATATTAACCACATCGCCTATCATAATATCTCCCGATTGGAATGTACCCTTTGAATTAATGTGTGACACTAGTGATTTCGCTGTTGGAGTTGTTTTGGGTCAACGAATAGATGGAAAATTCAAACCAATCTATTACGCCAGCAAAACTCTGAATAATGCCCAAGAACATTACACCACCACTGAAAAAGAACTTCTTGCAGTTGTTTTCTCTTTTGATAAATTTCATCCGTATCTTGTCTTATCAAAAACTGTGGTCTACACTGATCATTCTGCATTGAAGTATTTGTTCAGTAAACAGGACGCCAAACCAAGGCTTATAAGGTGGATTCTGCTCCTTCAAGGGTTCGACATCGAGATTAAGGATAAAAAGGGGCAAAAAACTTGGCTGCAGATCACTTGTCAAGACTTGAAAACCCAGATTTAGGAACATTCAAGGAAGATGAAATCACAGACGAATTTCCCGATGAACATCTAATGATATTGAAGGCCGAGATAAATGACGACGAGCCATGGTATGCTGATTATGTTAATTATATTGTTAGAAAAATTATGCCTCCAAAATGGACACCAGAAAAAAGAAGAAGGTTTTTCTCTCAAGTGAAGAACTATTTTTGGGATGAACCATACGCGTTCAGACTATGCCCAGACAATGTAATAAGGCGATGCGTTGCTGGAAGCGAAATCCTTGAAATCCTGGCACACTGCCATTCTGGACCAACTAGGGGACATCATAGTGCATCGATTACTGGAAGAAAAGTCTACGAATCTGGATTCTTTTGGCCTAGTATCTTTAAGGATGCTAAAGATTACGTGATGAGATGTGATGCATGTCAAAGGTCAGGAAACATATCATCAAGGAGTGAGATGCCTCAAAACAACATTCAGGTATGTGATGTATTTGATATATGGGGACTAGACTTTATGGGTCCCTTTCCTAACTCAAAGGGAAATAAATATATATTGGTAGCAGTGGATTATGTATCAAAATGGGTCGAAGCTCAAGCACTTCCTACAAACGATGCTCGCGTTGTGATTAAGTTTTTAAGAAAGTTGTTTGCAAGGTTTGGAGTTCCTAAAGCTCTAATTAGTGATCGGGGAACACATTTTTGTAACTCTCAATTAGAAAAAGCCTTGCAAAAATACGAAGTGACTCATAAATTATCTACTGCATACCACCCTCAAACCAACAGACAAATTAAAGTGACCAATAGAGATATCAAACGAATATTGGAAAGATCGGTTGGGTATAACCCAAAGAATTGGTCCGAAAAGCTTGACAATGCGTTGTGGGCATTCAGAAGCGCCTACAAAACACCTACTGGATGTACCCCCTTTAGGTTGGTTTATGGGAAAGCTTATCACCTACCTGTGGAGATCGAACATAGAGCATATTGGGCACTAAAACAATGTAATATGAATCTCACAACTGCAGCAAAAAAACCCGTTTCATGGAGCTTAATGAATTAATGGAGTTAAGAGATGGAGCATATGAAAACACCCGCATCTACAAGGAGAGAACTAAGAAATGGCATGGCTCTAGGCTCCGAGGGGATAAAAACTTTAAGGTGGGAGACAAGGTGTTGCTATTTAACTCTAGATTTAAGATGCATCCAGGTAAGCTCAAATCAAAGTGGTACGGGCCAAATGTGTTGAAAACTGTGTATCCGTATGGGACGGTGGAAATCACTGATAAAAACAGAATAAGTTTTAAAGTCAATGGCCAACGATTAAAGAAGTACTATGATGGAAATATCAACGCAGATGAAAGAAAGGTCGTCGAATTCGAAGAAAATACGACCTAGATGCGGAAGAAAAAAAGTCTAACTTAAAGACTAGCTGAAAGAAAAGTGCTTCCCGGGAGACAACCCGGATTGTTATTTATTTTTATCGAGTCTGTCTTCCCACACATCAATACGGCGTATCCGCTCCATACCATATGGCGTATTGAATGTTTAGACGTTATCAGTCCTTTACTTTTATGCACTTTAAACATTATTGTCAGTTCTGTCTATACGGCGTATTCATGTACATGATACGGCGTATTCAACAGACTGACCCGTATTTATATACTTTTTTACAGGTTTCTCAATACGGCGTATTCCAGTTTATGGATACTGCGTATTGGTCTCCTGTACAGTTTATTTAGTTTATTTAATTAACCGTAGGTACTGAGATAGGATTTTGCATGTTTTCCTATAATTTTGCACAGGACCTCGCTGAAAAGAAATCGACGAAGTTGGTGAAGTATCGATCATCTAGAATCCTATGTGTGATTGTAGTCATGCTGGAATACAGACGCATTTACAACACACATTCTTGCTCATAAACTCAACTTGAAGAATCTACCGAGGACGTTGTATAATTCTTTTAATTCCCGTTTTTAATGTTTTATCTATACAACGAGGACGTTGTATAATTCATGTAGGGGATGGGAATTAGAATGCATACTTGTCCTATTTTTCACACTAAAATGCTTAAATTATGCTCAATTTTTTTTCTAGCATACTTTTGTGAAATTACTTGTTACATAACCTGCACATAATAACCATTATTAGATATTATGAGGATTTAACCTTATCCTTTTCTAAATGTTTACCCAAATTCCATAAAAATAGGATTGTGCCGGTGATGTTGTAGATTTTAGAACTTGGCTTGGTATATCTATTCGAGACCACAATAATGATTACTATGGATTTAGATGGAGTAACTTGTTTAAATTGGTAAATTTCTAGGATTGCACCCAAAAAGCCTTTATATGTTATTTTATTAACTAACTACACTGGTTAGTTGAATCCCGTATAAACCCTTTGTTTACTCTCATCTTAAGAGTAAGATACCCCTAGAAAAACCAATAGAGTCAATCCTTTAGGAATAACACCAACTGTTTGTTTCGTTACACCTTAGCCTACCTGATAAGTGTAAAATACACATATCCATTTATACTTAAAATAACCCAATCAAACCCAAAACAGACCAAAAATGGCAAAAATATGCTTGTATTTGTGTTTTGTGTGTGCAGGTACGGATAAGTCAAAAATCACAAGAAAACAGTCAAAAGCGAGCAAACACGGACACGAGAATCAGAAGAGTTCAAAAAGAAGCCAAAGATACAAAGCCGAAGCCAAATCCCTAGCCATTTCCTCTTTTATGAAGCCACAAGGACCAATCTTGCAAATCCCGAAAGTTATTTATAACTTGAAAAAGGGAAAAGGAAGAGAAGGGCCAATTATGCAAACTTCCCAAACTCCAACAGTTTTAACTGTCGAAATAAGGGCGCCAAAGGTGTTACTGTTCACCCATCGTCCCGAAAGTTACCATCCAGTCAAAAACAAAGGGGTTTTCCAAATTAAAGGGTGCTTAGGTCAATTCATGAGCTCACTAACACAAATGAAGGGACAAAACAGTCTTTATCAAAGGATTACTTAGCCTCTCCCAATCAAAGGCCACGTCAACAATGGTGAAAGCACAAATTTATGTGGGTTTTTGCACTAAAACACTCACAAAAGAAGCACAAACGTCACATCAAAGAATGCCATGCTGGCAATCCTCAGGTGTCCACAGCTTGATCAAACGGCCACAAATGAAGCTCAAATGATTGAAGAAATGATTGGCCAGGATTGAAAGATTGGAGAGCAGGGCTAGAGATCCTAGAAGCTTCTTTCAGACCTATAAATAGGCCTCACCTCTCACACGCACGATATCTAGTTTTTTATATATCTAGTTTTTTCTAGTAATTTAGTCTAGCTTAAATTTCGTATTTTTCTTAAATGTAAAAGCATAAATAACATAAAAAAAAAATAATAAGAAAACAAAAAAAAAACATAATACACACAAACAATACATAAACAAAAATAAGAAATACAAAAATATAAATATAAACATAAAATCAAAAAAAAGACAACAAACAAACAATAAAACAAAATCAAAACAAAAAACAAATAAACAAAAACAAAAAAAAATAAAATAAAAAAAGAAAAAATAAACAACAAAAAGGAATTAAAATAAAAAATATAACAAATAATAAACAAAAAAAAATCCCAAAACAAATAAAAAAATAACAGAAAATTAACCAAAAAAACATAACATACAACATACAACAAGAAAAAAAATGATAGTAGAAAAAACAAATAAAAAAGAAAAAGAAAAAAAATAAACATATAAAATAAAGCAAATATAATGCAATATTCAGGATAAAAATACATTAAAAAAAAATATATAAAAAAAAAGATCAAAAACAAATAAAAAAAAACAAGATAAACAGATCAAAACAAATAATAAAATAAATAAAACATATACAATAAATAAAATAAAAAAACATAACAACAAATACATATCAAAATAAAACAAAAAAAAAAAAAAACCAAAGAAAAAAACAACATAATAATAAAACATTAATAAAACACACAAATGAAAACAATATTATAAAAAAAAAACAAATGAAATAAAAAAAACAGAGCATATAAAAAAAAAATCAAGATACACACAAAAATAAAAAACAAAAACAAAAACAAATGAAAAAAATAACAAAGAAGAAAACACATAAATACAAGAATCAACAAAAAAAATAAAAAACAAACAAATAAACCAATATAAAATCAAAAAAAAAAACCAATCACAACAAAACAATAAAAAAAATCATAATACACAAGAGAACACAAAAATAAAAAGAAGAAATAAAAAAAATTCAATGAATAAAAATAATAACACATACAATCAGAAAGATAATAAAACAATTATAAACAATATAATATACCAAACAATACAAAAATTAAAGACATTGAAACAAAACAAATATGATAAAAGATCACAACAACACAAAATAAGAATAAAAATAAATAACAAAAAAAAGAGAATAAGGAAATAATAAAAAAAGTAACACAGAGAAAAATAAAAAAAAAATATACACAATAAAAATAATTAAACAAAAAAAGGGACAAAAGAAAAAAATTAAAACAAAAAATTAAAAAATAAACAAAAAAAATAAATAAAAAAAAATAAAAAAATAAAGATGAAAAACAAAAATATAATAATATTAAATAAAAAAAAAATAAATAAATAAGAAAAGAAAGAAAAAAATTAGCAAACAAAGCACAAATAATAAAAAAGATCAAAAAAATAAAACATAAAAACATAAAATAATAAAAAATAAAAATAACTAATAAACGAGAAGGATACAAAAAAATAAAAAAAAAATATACATAAAAAAACTAAATGAAATACAAAAAAATAAGCACAAAACCCAAAGATAAAGAATCAAAAATAAAATAAAAAGAACAATAAATAAAAAAAATATAAAATAAAAAAAAAATTAAAAAAAAAAAAAAAGAAT
This sequence comes from Tanacetum coccineum, assembly GCA_026074375.1. NCBI lineage: Eukaryota > Viridiplantae > Streptophyta > Magnoliopsida > Asterales > Asteraceae > Tanacetum > Tanacetum coccineum. The sequence goes on from BQNB010005121.1 coordinate 19,681, forward strand.
ATCTATACTCACACTATTTAAAAAAGAAACAACAAAAAAAAAAAAGGTAAAAAAAAAAAATAAACAATAAAAAAACAAAAGATTAATGAAACAACAACATAAAAAGAAAAAAAAAATAAAACAACAAAATAAAGAATAACCCATAAAAGAAAACAATCAAAAAGAAAAAAAAAAAATTGATAAATTAATATAACACAAAAAATAAACAAATAACAATAGACAATAATAAGAAACAAAAAAAATAACAAGCCACAAATAAAAAAAAAAAGAAAATATAATCAAAAAAAAATATAAAATAAAACATATAAAAAAAAAAAACATAAAAAAAAAAAAGATAAAACAAAAAAAAAACAAAATCAAAAAAATAAGAGAAAAAACAAATATAAAAACAAATACAAAAACATAATATAATAAATAAAAAACACAAAAAAAAAAAAAAAAAAAAAAAAACATAAAAACAAACATAAACAATAAAAATAAAAAGAATAAAAAAATAATTAATAATCAAAATAAGATACAACAGAAAAATAAAAACAAAACAAGCCAAGCAATCACAACAATAAAACAAAAAATAAACAAATACACAAAGATAGAAATTAAATATAAAAAAAAAAACAAACAACAAAAAAAAAAAATGACAAATTATCAAAATAAAAATCACAACAACAAAAAAAAAAAAAAAAACAAAAAAATAAAAAAAAATAAAAAAGAAATAACAAAAAAAAAATAAAACACAAATTAAACAAAGATCAAATAATAAAATACATAATAAATTAATACACAACAAAAAAAAATAATAAATAACAGAAAATTAAAAAACAAACAAAAACAAAAAAAAAAAAAAAATAACAAAAAAAAAAACAAATAAAGGAATAAAAAAATCAAATCTTAAAAACAAAATACAAAAATAAAAGAAAAGTAAAAGAAATATAATAAAAAATAAAAAGCACATAACAAAGAATAATAAAGAAATCAAGAATTACAACATAGAAATATAAAGAAAATAAAAATCAAACAAAAAGACAAAAAAAAAAATAAAATAATTAAAAATAATAAAAACTCTATAAAATATATAAAAAAAAAATAAAAAAAAAAAAAACACAAACAAAAATTAAAGAAAAAATAACAAAAGAAATAAAAGAAAATAAAACAAAAAGAGACATCAAAATAATAAACATTATAACTCAATATAATAAAAAATAAAATGAAAGACAAAATAAAAGAAAAAAAAAACCAACACAATAAATAAAAAAAATAAAAATACAAAAACAAAAACAAGCAAAAAACAAAATACCAATAAGAAAAAATACAAAAAAAATACCATAGAATACATATAACAAAAAAAACAAATAGAAAATTCAATAAAGCATTATAAATAATACAATACAAACAATATAAGAAAAATTAGACAAAACAGAAATAATAAAAAACAATAAAAAAAAAAGACAAAAATAAAGGACAAAACAAATCATAATCAACAAAAAAAAAAAAATAGTATAAACATATAACACAAAATAAAAATATACATCAAATAAAAATCAAAAAAATAACACAATCATCAACATCGAACCAAAAAAAAAATTAGAATTAAAGAAAAAAACAAAAAACAACATAAATAATCAACAAAACAAAAAAAAAAACAAAAAGACACATAAATAAAACAAGAAATAAATACAACAAGATATAAAAATCAAAAAAAAATAAAAACACATAAAAAAATAATAACAAGAAATATACACAGAAAAGACCATAAACAAAAAAAAGCAACAAGAGTTATAAAAAACATAAAATAAAACATGCAAAAATATTATAAAAACATAAACAAAAACACATAAAACAGAAGAACAATAGAAAACAATCATAAAAAAAATAAAATATATAAATACAGCAAAGAAAAAGAAAAACAAAAAAAATAGATAAAATAAAAAAATAAAGATAATAACAAACTAAAAACAAAAAAATTAAAAAATACATTAACAAAAAAAAAAAACCAAACAAGATAAAAATAAATAAAAAAAAAAGAACAAAAAAGCAAAAAATATGAACTAACAATAAGAATAATAAACAGCAAAATTGTAAAACATACAAAATAAAACAAAAAAAAAATACAAAAAAAAAAAAAATATAAAAAAAAAAAAACAAAATAAACAAAAAAAAATAAAAAAAAAAGAAAGAACAAAAAAACAAGAATATCAGAAAAAAAAAATAAATAGACAAAAAAAAAAAAAAAACATAAAAATCAAAAAGAAAATCATACAACAAAAAATCATAAAAAGATAAAAAAAAAAATAAATATAACTAATAAAAAAACAAAACAAACAAAATCAAAAAAAAAGCACCAAAACAGAAAAATCTAAATAAACATATAGTATAAATGAAATATAAGACATTGCATAAAATAACAGAACAAATATAAAAAACAAAAAAAAAAAACATAACAAATATTAACAACAAAAAACATAAAAAATAAATATAGTAAAAAACTAAAAAAAAAAAAAAACACAAAAAACAACATAAATTACCATAAAACATAACAATCAAAAAGTCCATAATAAAATAATAAGACAATCAAAAAACAAAAGAAACCACAGAAAAACTTAAAACAGAAAAAAAAAAAAAAGTAACAAAAAAAAAAAAAGACAACAATAAAAATAAAAAAACAAAAAACAAATAAATAAAAACAAAAAAAATGAAATAGAAAGAAAAAAAAATGACAATCAATATAACAAAAAAGGACATAAACAAAATAAATAGCAAAATTATAGTATAAATAACAGATAAAAACAAAAAAATTAAAAAAAAGAGAACAATGAGAACAAATAAAAAAAAAAAGAAAAAAAGACAAGGAGTAACACAATAACAAAAACAAAATAAAAGAATAAAAAAAATAAACAAACAGATTAAACAAACAAAAATAAACAAAACAAAAAAAACAATAACAATCAGAAACATAAATAAAAAAAATAAATAAATAATTAACACAAAAAAAAATAAAAAGAGAAAATAAATAAATATAAAACACAAAAATAAAAAAGAAAATAAAAATAAAAAAAATACAGATATAAAAATAAAAATCAAAAAAAAAAAATAAAAAAAGAAACATCAAAAACAAAAAAATTAATAACAAAAAATAAAACAACCAGAAAATACATATAAAAAACAATAAAAGATATCAAAAGTAATAACAGAACGAAAATCAAAATAAAAATAAAAAAAAAAAATCAAGGCAAAAATATAAAACAAAAAAAAAAAGAAAAAAATAAAAAAACAAATAAAAATGTAAAAAAATACTAAACAAACAAAACAAAACAAATAAGGATAACACATAAAAAAATACAATGACAATATATAACAAATATAAAACATTAGGCAAAACCAGCAAATGAAAAGAATTAACAAATAAAAAAAACAAACCAATATACACATAAAATAAAATAAACAGCAAAATAAAATAACAAAACATAACACCACAGACATAATAATATAGAACAGACAACAAAAATGAAAAAAAAACTAAATAAAAAACATATAAATAAAAAACCAAATCCAAAAAAGAAAACATTCAAAAAAGATAAAACAAAATAAATAATAAAAAAAATAACATAAACAAAGAAAACAAACAAAAAAAACACAATAATAAAATAAAAATAAAAAAAAACCAAATATAAAAACAAAAAAAAAATAAACAAAAAACATAACAAATACAAAAAACAAACACATTAATAGGGAATAAAAAAAACAACCAAAAAAATATTAAAAATCAAAAATAATCAAAACGAAAAAAAAATAAAAAAAAGAAATAACAAAAAAAAAAAAGATACTAAATAAAAAGGAAAAAAATAAAAAAATAAAAAAAAAACATAAACATAGCAGAGGAATAGATACAAAATATTCAAAGTTCATCAAAAACAAAAAGAAACACAAAATACAAATATCCAAAAAAAAAATCATATACAGAAACAAAAAAACAATAGCACTCAAAAAGTACAAGACAAAAAAAATTATACAGAAAAAAATGATATAAAAAACATAATAATAATATACACAAAAGATCAAAAAAACAAAAAAAAGATAATATTAAAAAATAAAATAATAAAAAAAAAATAAAAAACACATTAACACATAATCAATACAAGAACATAATAATAAATAATATAAAAAAAAAAAATGAAAAAAACATAGAAATAATAATACAAAAAAAAATAAAAAAAAAAAGACAAAATAATAGAATAAAAAATAAAAAATAAATAAAGATATAATAAGAAAAAAACTACAAAAACAATAACAAAAAAAACATAAACAAAGAAAATATACAAAAAAACAATAAATCATAATAAAAAATCATACCACAAAAACAATAAAAGGAGCAAGCAGGTACAAAACAAAAAAAATAAAAAAAAAGCTAACAACCAAAAAAAAAAAAAAAATAAAAACACAATAAAAAAAATTAAAAAAAATCAAAAGAAACACAATGAAAAGATAAACATAATAAATCAAAAAAAATAAAAAACATTATATGAAATTATAAAATAAAAAAACAGAATATAAAAAAATAAAATAACAGAAAGAAATAAAGGAAATCATCAATAAAAAATGACAAAAAAAATACACTAAAAAAAGAAAAACAAAAAAAAAACCAAAAAAAATAAATGTCTAACCTAACACAATAAGAAAAATAAGAAGAAATACACAAATACAAACAAAAAACAACCAAAACAAAAAACAAAAAAAAATAAATAGAAAAAAGAAGAAGAACAACATAAAAAATATAAAAAATAATAAACAATAAAATAAATTAAAACAATAAAACAAAACAATAAAAAAAAAAAAAAACATAACCATGATAAAATAAAAGTTAGAAGCCGAAACTTGGTAGATGTTCATTTTCCTATAAGACCAGGTCACAAGTCAATTTGGGATTAAAAAGGATTTGGGGAAGTCCTAGTGGAATGCCATACTTATCTCGGAAACACAACTCATGAACACATGTTTAATTTTTTTTACGTATTGTTATTTTCTACGTATTAAATCGCGTCACGTATTTTAGGAGGTGCCTAGGAGTACTTCTCGCTCATTCAAGACTTGATATGCTGGACCCGAATATGATATAAATTGCATGAGTAGCTATTGCCAAAAGACCCCACATCATGAACTGTTAATTACCTATAATGGGTAAGCGCTAGTACAAGTTAATAGATCTATTGGGTTTGACAGCCCTGTCCGGGGGTATGAATCGAATCCTTTCGAGCACCCAGTCAACGAATAATTTATATTTAGAATTTAGGTATAAGGCAATAATACCTAGTTATGGGGAAACTGATTTACATACAAGATATGTGTTAACGTCAAGGCTTCGGTGTCATGAACTTATTGCAATAGAAACTTGGTTAATGGCTTGTCCGTACAACAAGTCACACGATGAACAAAAACTTGTGTTCTCTTTTAACTCTTACAAACTCTATGGATTCACTCAACATTATTGTTGACTTTTAAGCATGTTTTATCTCAGGTAACCAAGGGTGATGGATGCCGAGTACGAGGAGTCTGCGCTAAAGTTTTAAGAACTTGTATTTTGTTCCATGTTATAAAACTTATTATCCATGTTTTTCAAAACTTATGTTATGAATTTGGTAACGTTTCTGTGGGACGTATGTTGTTTACTCTGAAACTTCTTTGAATGGAACAATGTTTGTTTTTAAACGCCTCCTTTTGAGTCGTTTTCTATATCCTTGTGTAATTGTGCTATGATTTAACACCCAAATGTTGTATATTCCGCTGCGTGAACTTTGGGGGTGTTAAATGGTGCCTAAAGAGTTAGCTGCCTGATCCTTGGTCGAAGAAAATACTCGCCCTTTAGCAGCAGGTTGATTGTCATTCCCATTTCCCTTACCATCGTTTCCACCATTCTTAGGGCAATCCTTGGCCATATGCCTAGTCGAACCACAAGTGAAACAAGCTCTAGTAACCCTATGACATGCCTTGTCCAGATGAAGTTTCCCACATATGTCATATGGAGGAGAGGAGACATAGTCCGGGTATCTTTTCTGACTTAAAGACCTAGAAGAACGGTTGTACTGCTGACCTCGGTTCTGCCATGATTTCTGATTACTGTTGCCACCTTGCCTGTCATAACTACGACTATTATAACCCTTCTGATCATAACCCCTCTGATTGCTAACCTGAGCTGTCAGTCGAATACGGTCCCCATCATGGTTTCTCTTGTTATTCTGACTTGACCTCTTACGGAGAATCTCTATGTTCCTATCAACATTGGCCACTTGAGCCACATCAGTAAATTTTGTGCTCACTATCCCATCTAGAATCCAATCAGAAAGCGCCCACTTGAAATGCTTGGCCTGTTCCTCCGGAGGACCTGCCTTCTTACCCACAAAACCTGCCAACCTGAGAAACCTCTTCATAAACTCACCACTGGTCTCTCTATCTCTCTAACGAATTATGTGGTACTCCCTCTCATACTTTTGTTTCTCAGACCTAGGAAAGTACTGCAAAAAGAAAATGTCACAGAAATCCTTCCATGACAAGACCTCCTTTGGCTTGTTTAAATGCCTTTCACCAATTGAGAGCATCTCATTCCAACTTGTAACTTGCCAACCTAGCCTTGAATTCATCAGCACATCCTAAAACCTTGAATATCTTCTCAATGTGAGCAATCCAATTTTCAGCATCAACTGGAGTGGTTGTGGAGCTAAAAGATCAAGGCTTCTGTTTCCCAAACCTTTCCAACCAGGTGTGGATGGTGGGAGGTTGGTCACCACTTCCCCCAATGCTATTCTGACAGATCTCATTGGTGAGCCGAGTAGTAAGACCAGGTAGCAATGCAACAACTGCTCACTGCACCGCCGTCTCAAAAGCAAGATTCAAAAATTCGAGGGTAGATCTATGTGTGCCGACCATCTTAGTAATCAACAAATAAAACAGCGAAGATAATTTAGAGATAAGATCAAAATACAAAAGGAAGCGATCATATCAAAAGGAAACCTAATGTCTACCCAATCCTCACAGGTCATAACCTAGGTTTTACGGGGCGTAACCTGGCTCTGATACCTTAATTTTAACATCCCGCTCCGATAAAGAGACCAAGAGTCACATTATGCAGTCATAACAGAACATATAAACGTAAGCAGAAGACTTTATTAAATAAAAATACCATGTCATGTAACTAAATGACTTCCAAAAGTATTAAATTCCAACAAAGTCTAAATGAAAAGAGATCTTTAAATGAAATAAGTCTTAAACATAAATCCAAACAAAGGAAATCTATCAAGGGTCGGTCCTCTAGAAGCTTCCTACTCTCAATACTCAAATCCCAGCTTCTCGCTTATAACCTGCCGCAGGAAAAGAAAATGCGGCTGAGCTAACTCTCAGTGAACAGATATAATAATAAAAAGGTAATAAGACAAAAGAATAAACGAAACAAATCATGAGAACCTGCTAAACAAATATCATACGGAATACGAATCAAATGAATAAGAATCAAGAACAACAAAGGAATGCCCACGAGCTCAGATAAATGTCTAAACATGATACATGAATAGACCCTAAACAAATATAATCATATAGCCACATAATAAGTTGTACATAGGATTTGCAACTCCTGATGTACCAAATGTGATATGGGGTGTATAGCACACATACAACTATTCACCTAAACTAAACGAAACAAAGTACCTAAGATGCATCCATATGCTCCCTGCAAAACAAAGTCATATCCATATACACAAGTACAATGACGAGTATACATACATATGTAAGCTAATAATAATTAAAGGCCATCATTCAAAAGGGAACGCCGTTGACTAATCATACTACCACAGATAATGTCATGCCATTGGTGCATCAATGACATGGTCATGGTACCTCCATGACTAGTTCAAATAGCTTGGGCAAAGATTTAAGCAAACTAAACAAGTTACCAATGATTCAATCAAAATAACGAATCTAATATCATATTCAAACAAAGATTAAAGGAATCATGAATGCGAATATCAAATCAAACAGAATATCAATGAATATCAATGAGTCATGAGTACGAATTGCAAATCAGACGGAATATCAAACAAATCAAAGTAGTTAAAATATATGATAATCAAGTCATGAGGTGTCCTTACTAAAAGGACAGAATATATGTACCTTAACAAACAAGCAACGGAGAGAAAGAACACAAAGACAAGAGATCACTCCCACTTCACCGAATCTATTGGAATCCATGATTACACATCATTATATATCTTTTTTATATGTTCATTGCTAAATCTTACTACTTATAGCACTTAATGAAACCTAATTAGGGTTTTCTTAATTTCAAAAATTTATGAACTTTATAAGAGTTGGTTTCGAATTTTATAAACCCATTAAACAACCTCCTAAAAATCTATCTAAAATCATAGAGATTCCCAAATGTGTCTAGTACGTCTTTGAATTTTGGTTGATTTTATTTCAATGTATAAATACCCCTTTAACCATCGTTACCAAAACTGACCCAGAAAATGACCTGCTGGTACTTTTGAAAAGTTCACGCGTAAAAACCCTAATTAGACAACTCAAAAAATTCTGAAAAAAAATCATGGATGTATCTAATATCATGAAGATTTACCAGTTCGAAATTTAGAGGCTAACTCCTTACGGTTTGAGAATTAAAAATCAAATACTACTACTGAATGTTTCGGACAGAATTTCCAGATTCGACACTTAATCTTATAAAATCTAAAAATCGACCTTCCCGACCTCCAATTGACATGAGCCTGACTTTTCCAGAAACTAGACTCTTTGATTTTAACTTTAGGCTTAAGAATCATGTCAAAACTCATTTTTATCACCAAGTTATACCCCGAACAACACGACCCAAAATTCTTGACAGAAACGTAAAGACATATAAACCCTAATTCTTACCAATCCTCTTCATAAAAACATGTCCTAGGGTTTCTAATCTTGTAGGTTTTCATTAAGACATCATTAATGATTATCTAGGGTTTCATAACATGATTTTAACAAGATTATTTCAGATTCAATCATAAAGAATTTTACAAGATTATTACACATATTTTCCTTTTACAATTCTATGATTTTATGTAAAAACTTATGTATGAATCATGGTGACATAAGGAATGAATCAAAAGAACATGGAATACCTTAGAGAATTAAGAATGGAGAGGATCACAAGAACAAAACACCAAGGAATCAAGAATCAACAATCACACCAACACACCAAGGTATTAGAAGATTACACAATATTTGCTCTAATCCTTTTACACTTAATACTTAAAATAGGTTTTGTAAAAAAAGTAAAGATATCATACTAATAAAAAGGGGGGCATATATACTTAATATAAGAAATTATATATATATTTTGTTTTTAAAATACCTTATGTTATGTATTTATAATACATAAATAATTATAACCTAAGGTTTTTAATGTTAAAGACTTATTATTCAAACTTAAGTTATATTCAAAATGGTGAAATAAAAATGTAAACCAAATTTTTGGGTTTTACACTTAAAGTGTATAGTATGTATTTCCCGAGTCTTATGTCAATTTTCTATCTTTGGTACGGTAGGGAAGAAATTTGCACATTGCAAATGGGAATGTATTAAGTAGTAAAAAATTATGTATTTTTACTACCAACACAATTATTGGTACGTCCGAAGAATGGAGATATATCGAATGAATTATCTGGAGTTATAATGATCGTGAAGATGGTGAAATTATACCGAGTTTTGTAGTATAGTGTAGTAAAAAAATCGAAAAATTAGAAAATCGCAACAAAAAAGAGGAGGAAAGTTTGAAGATAATCGTTTCGCGAAAGCGTAGACCAATGGAATTATATGAAGGATCGATTATTCATTGATACGTCTTATAAATCAACGATGTAAAGTTTTGTATAAAGTGGTAGATATCGCCACTTGTCTTGTAAAAGTATATAAAATATGGGATGATTGGAAAGTTGACCGTTACGGGAACACCAACTCAGGTTGTTGTTTTTGATCTATGATCAAGACGTTTGCAAATAGTTATGTCTTAATCATGGTAACAGTCAGGTAAAAGTGTCTAGCAACTTATATCTTGAACCTAGTCTATTTTTTTTGTAATTTTTATTTCATAACAATTTATTTCCCTTTCCTAATCATTAACCATGGGTTTTACGCGAATGAGGATTTATACGAGCATGCATGTCTATTCTATCATTACGACCATGTATGCATGTCTCAGTTGCCTTATTGGTTTATTGCTGTTAGTGAAAGTTAGAAGATCCCTACCCTATATCATTCTTCATCCTAACCTTTGGTTAAACTCGAATGAGGATGTGATCGAACATACATGTCTATTCTGTCGTTACGGCCATGTATGTGTGCTTCAGCTGCCTTGTTGGTGTGGTACTTTTGGTGAAACATTGTAGAATGATCAACCCTAAGCCTTATAATAAAAAACCCATTTTACCTTTATAAAATTGTTACTCCTTAGCTCTAGTGGTGGAGATGTGTATCCTTGCCAAGCCTATGATAGAATACTCGTTATGACCGATCAATTGAGCGAATTAGTTACATGTTACCACATAGATTAGTTTAGTGATTTGAGTGTTTTCATATTCTTATTTTGTGAGGTGTTTGGTTGTGTACTTGTAATCGATCAAATAAATGCTTAACAGAGAAATCCTTAGGGATACATTTTCATAAACTTTTAAAGGCTACTTGAGGACATGTAGGATTCAAGTGGGGGGGGGGATATTTTATGACATCAAATAACATCACTTTTATAGCATCATTTATCTCATGTAATTAACCCATTTTGTATAATTATTGCAAGGAATTGTTACTTAATTGTTTGTATTTGAGAATTGCAGTAATTATAGAGTACTTGGTGAAAGTTAACTAAAAGGCACGCATTCTGGAGCTTAAATGAAGATATTTTAAAGATTACTATTCTGAAGACCAATACGCCGTATCCATCAAAGAAGATACGGCGTATCCGTGCCTGCACTCACCAAAGACCACAGAAGAATAAAGATCAATACGCCGTATCCAGAGAACTTAATACGCCGTATTTAAGATATGGAATCAATATAATATTCTGGAAGATGTCAAACGTGGTCCCTACTCCATGAAACTCCAATATGCCGTATCCAACCCATTGGATACGCCGTATCCAACCGACATCCAGACCTTATAAATAGAAAACTCGAAAATGAGTTTTAAGTGTGCTAAATCATATTCTCAATACCTAAACCACAAAAGTCAATTTTCAGAGGAGAAAAAGAGCAGAAGAGGTCGAGCAACGTATTCAATTCCATAGAAGACAACGTGTAATTCCATATACTTTAGTAATCGTTCAGTTTTTGGTATCATTCGTTAACTCGGTTAGTTTACCTTGGCTAAATAATTGCTCTTGTATTTATTATGACGTTTGAAGGATAATACCTTCGGGTATTAGCCATTATTATGAAGATTTGATTGTTTGGTATTTTTTTATCTCGATTTATCGTTTAGTGCTTGTTTATGTTTATCAATTTATACTTGTTTATGCGCTTTTGTATGCGACCTATCATTCAACTGGATCTAGTGAAGTGGACCAAGCGGATCTAGAATCCGGGATAGCTCTCCATATAGTAATTTATACATCTAGAATAATAGTTACATAAGTATTGTCCTTCTAAGTCTGTGTCTAGGATACGCTTCGGGCTTAACTAGTTAATTAAATATTGCCAATGGTTTATTGATCGTGTTGACTAGCAGGTGACCTAGATAATTCAACAAGTAACATTCTGATTCCATTAGATAATTGAACAAGTGGACTACTAGTGTATAAATTGCCATTAAGCGATAAGTGGGTAAAGTCTCTATGAGCTAGGGTTTAACAAGATCACCATTGCTTTAATCCCTAAGATAGATTATAATCAGCAAATTAGGATGCTTTATGTGGATGCTTTAATTGTGACAGAATTATTTTGTCTAGGTCTTAGGAAGATGTAACGGCTAAGTCTAAGAATGATATGCCACCTCGAGAGAAGAAATCATTGCACTAAATAAACAAACCAACGTTCTAATCAGATTAATAATGGTTAATATAGTTTTCTTATATAAGGTTTGACCGCTCTTTCATCTTTTGTCAATTAGTTTGCGTGGGTTAAAGTGCCTTGGATTGATTGTAGTCACCAACCAAACCATGCCAGTCTCTCTGGCTGAAAACCCTCTTTTTCCCTTTAGAATTAGGATTTAGACTGACATAGGTTTAACAAATGTTTAGATTATAATAGAATTAACATAGATTAGATAACCAAGATATTAATTAAATTGATAGATTTAACATCGCTTTAAGTGTTCGACACCCTACTTACCACGAAACTACTACCGATCGGGTACACTGCTCGTTAAAGTGTTGTTTTTGGTTTAGTCAACAAAATATAAATTTAAAACTTCAATCATCTTAAATCAACCACACTACAACACATCAAGTTTTTGGCGCCGTTTCCGGGGAGTCAAGTTGTTTAATTCTTGTTTTTATTAGTATTTTTAGTTTAGATTTAGTTTAGATTAATTTGCATATTTGTGTGTTTGTTTTGTGTATTTGATTTCTGCATTGTATATTTTACATATTATGTGTTTGTGTGTTTTCTGCAATATTACAGTTCGCTGTAGCTTTCTAAGTCGAATACTCAATACGACATATTCAATTTATTTGATACGGCGCATAACGTTTTTCAAACCAATACAGCGTATTCGACTCTATCATTAATACGGCATATTCAGTACACTGAATATGACGTATTAAACTATTTGACAGTTTTTTTTCCTAGTGAATTTATTACAGGTTAAAATGGACAACCCCAACATTACTATGGAGGAGTATATCAGGCTTGAGGAAGAAAAAGCTCGTAGGCGTGGTAAGGTGTTTAACTGGGAAACTGCTACGTATGGTAAGATCTAGGATTATGAAGACGTTCACGACCTTAGATCTGTTGAAACTGAATTCCCATAGTCTTTAACGACACATTAACATCTGAAGTAGCACTCTTGTGTGAGCCTATGGTAAGTTCTCTTAACGATTAAATTGACTTTAGAATATCGTTTGACGAATCCGACAATGAAGATTGCACTGTAATTTTTGACAAAAATTCATTTTCCTACAAAATAATTTCTGTCAACAATTTAAAAACGGATTCAGAAAATGATAATGATAAAGTCAATATGCCTTTGCTTCCATCACCCGAGCACACAGTCAGTTATTTTGATGTTTTAGACTTCTTCAAAGATTTTGAAAATGAATTTCCAGCCATTATTTACAATGATGCTCAAACGTCTAAATCAGATTTATCAACTGAACCAATTTTAAACCCTCAACATATCGATGAATTTAATTTGAAAGATGAAACATCGGTGTCTGAATTTGATGAAGAGAAACAAAACGTATTAAACTTTAATGATCTATTTCCTTTTAACGTAATTTATCCCAATGATTCAAAATCGGATAAGGACAGTAATAATGATAAAGTCGATATTAAACACACTTTGGGGGATTTATTTGTCAAACTGTTACCTGATTTAATGAATACCGATGTTGGTGCCTATGCACATGGGTCAAATAAGCTTTTGGAAACAAGTCATGATACATCTAATAAATTTTTCAAAACTAAAACTTTTATCAAGGAATTAAATTGGGAAAAGTCTAACTTAAAGACTTTTCTGTAAACAAAAGTGCTTGCCGAGAGACAACCCGGAATGTATTTTCAATTTTTATCGAGTCTGTCTTCCCAGACTGTCTATACGGCGTATCCAAACCCCATGGATACGGCATATTGACTATCTGGACGTTATCCAGTCCTTATTTTTAACATATTCGATACGGCGTATTCGTTAAACGAATACAGCGTATTCGACACACGTTTCAATACGGCGTATCCTGGGGTATGGATACGGCGTATCGATTTCCTGTATAGTTTTTAGGTATTTATTTCGAGTCTAACCAAATGAATACACAAAGATAGAATTGCATTTGTTTTCTGAGAATTTATACAGGACCTCGTGAAAGAAATATCAATGAATGTTGGTGAAGGATTTACAAATCTGGAGATCTTGAAGTGTTGGAGTCTTGAAACTTTAAGGAGGCTGTTCAACATGAAATATTGCTCATAAACGCAACTTGGAGAATCTACCAAGCAAATATCAGGAGAGTTTCTCATTCTAATTCTTTTAAAATTCCCGTATTTAATGTTTTATATATACAACGAGGACGTTGTATAATTCAAGTGGGGGATGGAATTAGAATGTTTACTTGCCTATTTTTCACAATAAAAAGCTTAAATTATGCTCAAATTTAAAAAAATTTCAAGCATACTTTTTTGAAATTACATGTTACATAACCCGCACAAAATAACCCTTGTTAGATATTATGAGGATTTAACCTTTCTGTTTCCAAATGTTTACCCAAATTCCATAAAATATAAGTGTGCCGGTGATGTAGTGGACTTTAGAACTTAGCTTGGTATATCACTCGAGACCACGATAATGAGTATTATGGATTTAATTGGAGTAACTTATTTAAATTGGTAAATCTTAGGATTACACCAAAATCGTCTTTACATGTTGCTTATTAACTAACTACACCAGTTAGTTAACCTCCCGTTTAAACCTTTTTCCACTCTCATCTTTAGAGTGATGATCCATTAAAACAACCCGTAGAGCCAATCCTTTAGGAATTTACACCAAATATTTGTTTCGTTACACCATTACACCTTAACCTACCCTGTTAGATTAATTTTAATTTACAGTTGCTAGTTGCTTAAAGTGTAAAGTTTGTATTACTCGAGTCTTGTGTCATTTTCTATCTTTGGTGAGGTTGAAAATTTGCACATTGCAAATGGGAATGTATATTAGTATTTAAAACTCATGTGACTTTACTACCATCGTAATTATTAGTGAGTCCGAAGAACGAAGAAATTACCAAAGGAATTATCCGGAATTATTATGATCGTGAAGATGGTGAAACTACACCGAGATTTGAAGTATAGTTAGCAAAAAAAAATTGAAAAAATGATAAAAATACAAAAAGAGAAAGAAAGTTTAAAGATAATTGTTTCGCAACTACCGAAGGAGTTACACGAAGGATTGATTATTCGTTGATACGTCAAAAAAATCAACGATGTAGAGTATTGTACAAAGTGGAAGATATCGCCACTTACCTTGTAGAGTATGTAAAGTTTTAGGATGATTGGGAAGTTGATCGTTATGGGAACGCCAACTTAGGTTGATTATTTTTTATCAATGATCAAGACGTTGTAAATAGTTGTGTCTTTATCATGGTAACGGTCAGGAAATAAGTGTCTAGCAACTTGTATCTTAAGTCTAATCTATTTATTTCTTGATTTTTATTTAACAACAATTTACTTCCCTCTCACCTGATGATTAGCCACTGGTTTTACATGAATGAGGATTCATACGAACATGCATGTCTATTCTGTCAATACGGCCATGTATGCATGTCTTGTACCTCGTTGGTTTATGACTTTTGGTGAAAGTTAGAAGGTTCCTACCCTATATCATTCTTCATCCTAACCGTTGGTTAAATTCGAATAGGAATGTGATTGAACACTTATGTCTATCCTGACGATTCAGGTGTGTATGTGTGCTTCAGCTGCCTTGTTGGAATGGTACTTCTGGTGAAGATTGTAGAATGATCAACCGTATGCCTTTCCATACAAAAACCCATATTTACCTTTATAAACTTGTTACTCCTTGGCTTTAGTGGTGGAGATGTGTATCCTTGCCAAGCTTATGATAGAATACTCATCACAGCCGAGCAATTGAGCGAATTAGTTACATGTTACCACATAGATTAGTTGAGTGATTTGAGTGTTTTCGTCTTCTTATTTCGTATGGTGTTTGGTTGTGTACTTGTAATAGATCGAATAAGTGCTTTAATGGAAAATATCCTTAGGGATACATTTTTATAAACTTCTAAAGGCTACTTAAAGACAAGTAGGATTCAAGTGGGGGGATATTTGATGACATCAAATAACGTCTATTTTATAGCATCATTTAACCCATGATATTAACCCATTTTGTATAGTTATTGCAAAGAATTGTTACTTAATTGTTTATATTTGAGAATTGCAGTAATTATGGAGTAATTGGTGAAAGTTAGAAAAAGAAGCTCATTCTAAAGCTTAAATGAAGATATTTTAAACATTACTATTCTGAAGACTAATACGTCGTATCCATCAAAGAAGATACGACGTATCCGTGCCTGCACTCACCAAAGACCACAAAAGAATAAAGATCAATATGCCATATCTAGAGAACTCAATATGCTGTATTCAAGATATAGAATCAATATAATATTCTAGAAGATGTCAAACGTGGTCCCTACTCCATGAAACTCCAATACGTCGTATCCAACCCATTGGATACACCGTATCCAACCGACTTCCAGACCTTATAAATAGAAAACTCGAAAACGAGTTTTAAGTGTGCTAAATCATATTCTCGATACCTAAACCACAAATGTTAATTTTTAGAGGAGAAAAAGAGCAGAAGAGGTCGAGCAACGCTATCAATTCCATAGGAGACAACGTGTAATTCCAAATACTTTAGTAATCATTTAGTTTTTGGTATCATTCGTTAACTCGGTTAGTTTACCTTGGCTAAATAATTGATCTTGTATTTATTATGATGTTTGAAGGCTAATACCTTCGGGTATTAGCCATTATTATGAAGATTTGAATGTTTGGTATTTATTTATCTTGATTTCTTGATTTATCGTTTAGTGCTTGTTTATGTTTATCAATTTATACTTGTTTACGCACTTTTGTATGTGACCTATCATTCAACTGGATCTAGTGAAGTGGACCAAGCGGATTTAGAGTTCGAGATAGCTCTCCATATAGTAATTTATACATCTAGAATAATAGTTACATAAGTATTATCCTTCTAAGTCTGTGTCTAGGATATGCTTCAGGCTTAACTAGTTAATTGGATATTGCCAATGGTTTATTGATCATGTTGACTAGCAGGTGACCTAGATAATTTAACAAGTAACATTCTGATTCCATTGGATAGTTGAACAAGTGGACTACAAGTGTATAAATTTCCATTAAGCGGTAAGTGGGTAAAGTCTCTATGTGCTAGGGTTTAACAAGACCACCATTGCTTTAATCCCTAAGATAGATTATAATCAGCAAATTAGAATGCTTTATGCGGATGCTTTAATTGTGACAGAATTATTGTGTCTAGATCTTAGGAAGATGTAACGCCTAAGTTTAAGAATGATATGCCACCTTGAGAGAAGAAATTATTGCACTAAATAAACAAACCAACGTTCTAATCGCATTAATAATTGTTAATACATTTTTCTTATATTAGGTTTGACCGCTCTTTCATCTTTTGTCAATTAGCTTGCGTGGGTTAAAGTGCCTTGAATTGATTGTGGTTACCAACCAAACCGTGCCAGTCTCTTAGGCTGAAAACCCCTCTTTTCCCGTTAGAATTAGGATTTAGACTGACATAGGTTTAACATAAGTTTAGATTATAATAGAATTAACATAGATTAGATAACCTCGCTTCAAGTGTTTGACACCCTACTTACTACGAAACTACTACCGATCGGGTGCACTGCCCGTTAAAGTGTTGTTTTTGGTTTAGTCAGGAAAATATAAATTTAAAACTTGAATCATCTTAAATCAACCACACACTATAACACATCAAGACTATAAAGGAAACAAGATCCAATATACCGTATCCAGGAATGACTAATACGCCGTATTCAATCATATGGAAATAAAATATTCTGGAAGATATCAAACGTGGTCCCTACTCTAAGAAATCCCTAATACGCCGTATCGAAGACTTTCAATACGCCGTATCGACCTTTTTCCAGACCTTATAAATAGAAAACTCAAAAACGAGTTTTAAGGGTGCTAACTCATATTTTCGATACCTAAACCACAAAAGTCAATTTTCAGAGGAGAATAAGAGTTGAAGAGGTCTTGCAACATGATTAATTCCATAGGAAACAACTTGTAATCTCCTATACTCTTGTAATCGTTCAGTTTTTGGTATCATTCGCTAACTCGGTTAGTTTACCTTGGCTAAATTATTACTTTTGTATTAATTATGATCTTTGAAGGCTAATACCTTCGGGTATTAGCGATTATTATGAAGATCTTAATGATTGGTTTGTTTATCTAGATTTCTTAATTTATCATTGATTTCTTGTTTATATTTATCAATTTATACTTGTTTACGTGCTTTTGTATGCGACCTATCATTCAACTGGATCTAGTGATACGGACCAAGTAATCTAGATGCCTGTATAGCTCTCCATATAGTGATTTATACATCTAGACCAATAGGATCACAAATAACGACATATCTTTGCCCTTAGATTGTGAGCTTAGTTGGACCAACAGGTGACCTTGGGATCAACGAGTATGTTCTCGATTAATTGGTAAAGACTTGGTTAATGGACTACTAGTGTATGAATTTCCGTTAAGCAGTAAGTGGTTAAAATCTTCATGAGCTAGGGTTTGACAAGATCACCATTGGTTTAATCCCTAAGATAGATTATAATCAGCAAATAAGGATGTTCTATGTGGATGCGTTTAATTGTGACAGAGATAAGTAATCATTGCACTAAATAAACAAACCAATGTTTTGATTAGATTAATAATGGTTAATACAGTTTTCTTATATTTGGCTAGACCGCTCTTTTATCTTTTGTAAATTTTCTTGCGTGTGTTTTAGTGTCATGAATTGGTTTTAGTCACCATAAAACCCGTGCTAGTCTCTCAGGCTAAACCCCCCCTCTTATCCATTAGATTTAGGATTAACATAGGTTTAGCATAGGTTTAGCATAGATTAGACTAACTTAGATTAGAAAAACCAAAGTATTAATAAATTGAAAGTGTTTCTCTCTCTTAGTGATCGACACCCTACTTACCACGAAACTCCCACCGACTAGGTACAATGCCCGTTAAAGTGTTATTTTTGGTTAAGTTGGCAAAATATAAATTTAAAACTTGAAATCATATAATTAACACTACACAACGACTACACGATCAGACACATCCTTAATCAACATTGCTACCAACAACATATATACCAAGGCTCTCAATGCATCATGCAGTACAACTAAGGCAACATGGCAAATACTTAGCAACCAACAATAATCTAGACCTCAATGCTCGCAAGCATTTTCATACCACATCACTACGCAAAAGTACATATTATGCAATATGTACATTCAAGGTCAATTCATTTTCAGGTGGTCTTAGACTTCACATATTCCCTTCCTTTCCCCTAACATAACTTAAGAAAGCTACCCCTATCATTTCATAGTCCTGCGTGAATTAGGGATAGCTGATCAGGCTATGCGTAATTTAGGAAAAACTAGGAATCGGTCAGGCTAGTTAACTTTCACCATGTTTGAGGTTTTTCAAAAACTCTTGTTGGTTATAGTTTCATTTTTATTTTTATAAAAACGGGCATTCTCTATAACCCTGGCTCTGATTACCAATCTGTCACACCTTGATAACGACGAAAACACGAGAATGCAACATAATCATTTACATTGCACAAGTTACAAGATCATACCATACAAAGTTTACAAAAATTTGGTTTACAATAAATTTCAAGTTCAATCTTGATAAGTAAATTTCCAAGTCAAAATCCCAAAATCCACAAGGTGCATATCCTTGGTCTCTAATCTCATGTATCTACCTTTGCTAAAACACACCTGAAAATGATACTAGAAAAGGTCAACAAAAATGTTGGTGAGCTCGTAGGTTTGATAGTAAAACCAGTTGATGTGCCAATATTTCAAATAGTGGACAATTGTGCATTATGACAGTGAATACATGTAACATATTCTAAATCCTATGACATAGCATCCCCGTGCTAGTCATCACACCAGCATATACCAATGCTCTTAGAGTTGTAACTCTGAGGTCACCCGCGCTTAAAGCCTACCAGCTGGAGCATTTACTTAGGGCAAGACCATCATAAACATAGCAAATCCATGCTAATCAAATACATTGCCATGCATCTCGATGCACACAAGTACAATTAAACCATATAATATTCACATAGCAGTCATAAGAACATCACATTGTCCCAAAAACAAAACCATGTTTCGCACAATAAGAAAACACATTCAAAACAGTTTTGAGTATCATTTTCTCCCAACGGAAAAGACATAAAAAGTGAGGCTACAAGAACTCACCTAGACTGATGATAATAACCGCACAGATAAACTCTACACAATACACAACGGCACCCGGCCACGACCTAACATTAATTCCACCTTATTAACATTTTGTACAAAATTGTCTTATTGTACAAGCGTTTGTCCTTACTCACACAAAATCCTTGTTCTCATTACAAAACCCTTATTCTCATTACAAAACCCTTATTCTCATTACAAAACCCTTATTCTTATTACAAAACTCTTATTCTCATTACAAAACCCTTATTCTCATTACAAAACGCTTATTCTCATTACAAAACGTTTTGGTATCATGGTTGTGTGGTAACTAAGTAAAACAACTCGATGCACTTGGGCTAAGTGCGATATCAACACATGACACTCAAGAATAGACTTAAGAAACTAAAATGGGACAATTGTCCAAATGATTCAAGGAAATCTGACGAGAAAAGGGTAAGAATTTAATGATCGATAATAAAAGAATAAGCATCTCCATAACGATAAAGTATATATATTTAGATGTATATATGATACTTGAAATAAAATAATAATATTTTATTATTTTCGTCTTCTTATCGGGCTAAAAGGGTAAGTATAAAATCTTGCCATCTTAGTGTAACCACGCTTGATCGTTTAATCTTGACTCTTAATGTTTATAAAAAAGTCATCTTTTGTCCTTTAGTCGGATCGACACAAAAATAAGTCTTTCGACAATATTTTCTAAGTGTGACTTGTTTTTATAAAATCCGACATGACCCGTTCATTTGTAAGAGGTTTCCAAGGTTCTCAAACCTTAATTTCAACACTTTCCACAATTTTTCCAAAGTTTTGACAAAATGCCAAAAATCCATAATCATGAGTCATTTACCTGAACATGACTATCTTAGACCATCTTAACCATTTTTCACTCTCGTATGTATCCGTAAACCCATTTATCCCTGCTAGAAGTTCAAGTTATTAAGTTTTTACCCATTGGGCCCAAAAGCTCAATTGTTAGTCCGATGTCATTTGTTAAGTCTTATATAACCATCCTCAATCTAATTAAAGTCCAACAGTTGATTCATTTGTCATTGGGCCTTATGGCCCATTAAGAGTTTTATAATTAGCCCTATAGTTTGAAAATCAAAATTATTTATACATTATTGGGCCGAAGCCTCAATATAAGTTCGAAATCACATTACAAGCATGAAGTCAAAATATAAGCTAAAACCTTTATATACGCCCAAAATATAAAACCGATATCAAAATAAGCCAAAACCAAATAATATAAGTCGAGACTAAATAAGCCAAAACCAAATAAGCTGAAGCCATATAATCCAAAACCAAATAAGCCGAAGCCATATAAGCCAAACCAAAATAAGCCGAAAATAACCCAAATGGACCAAGCCCATTAACCTTTTTCTTTCTTTCTTTCCGTTGGGCCGAGACCAAACAAACAAGCCCAAAAGTAAAATAATCCCTAAACTAGCTTATTTTTAAGCTACGTTTCGAAACAAGCCAAAATAAGCACTAATAAGCTCTAGAAAATAAAAGTTTTCTTACCACAACAACCATGGTATTAAAATGATCATTTTGTGTTCTTTTTTTGTCCACGTCAAACCACACACACCCCTTTACCATTTGGATTGAAACTTTTAAGTTCCGATTTAGCACAAACGACTTGTACAACTAGCTTAAGATCATCATAATAACCATAAAAGTACAACTAAAAAAGATTTAGACAACTTACAAGTATTAATGGTTTTCGGTTGGATTCTGACACAAGAAAAAACCTAAACGTTGTTTAAACAATAACCCGAACACTAGAATCAACCCAAGGCTTCTATATCTTCACATTCTTGATCAAGTTAGTCAAAAATATATGTGTTTGCGTGTTTTGTGGAGTCGGCCGAGTAAAACAAAAAGAAAAAGAAAGAATGATTTCAAAACTCATGCACAAAGTGTGTTTTAGATTATGACAAAAACATATATACCCATTAAAAGGCCATGAAGCTAAAAATTTGCCTTGTTGTCTCCCTTGCATGGCTCAAACCGGACAAGCATCCTAGGGGTCTTGGGTTTGCTTTTTTGTGTCGGGTTCACTTAAAACTCAAAGTGTATCAATTTAAAACGTTACCTAGAGTTATCTAGTATTTTTATTAGACTTAAAAACACTTTTTCAAGAACATAGAATATTTACACGACATATTTCCACATTAAACTTCCAAAAATTCATTTTGAACATTAACGGGCGTGTCGGGACCAAAAAGACGAGGTTAGTTTAAATTTAACCGACATCCTAATCACAACTTTAAAATTCTCTCGATTTCAAAATATGATTTTTCATTTTAGACTCGTTCAAAAATTTCACTTTCACGATCGTTACAATATTTAATTAAATTTCACAAAAACACCCATTTTCTGATAACTTTTAAATCACACCTCAACGATTTACGTTCTAGACGAACGTTACTTCAAATTATGAAATCACTTATCAAATAAATTCGTTAAATTCACCCAAGATTATTAAACCCGTTCTCAAATTAACTGTCATGCCGGTACACGCGGCGTGACGATTTTTTGCGAAACACGGGAAAACTTCCTGGAAAGCATTAAAATGACAACATAAAAACTCTGATACGGAAAGATGAATCAAAAGTGATTCACTTACAAAACTCAAGACTCTCTCAATACCCAGTTAAACCGTTACCGTTTCACGTAAAATAAGTCAACCAAAGTCAACTTTTTAGCTTTCTCTAAGAAAACTGACAAAATCGAAAGACACCGATATAATTATAGTATTATAAAATACTAAGACCCAAGAAAAGTTTACCGGTTATCACATTTTTCTTGAGTATCTAGACTTTGAATGCTCAAAACATATGACAGGGAGCCGCTCTCAGCTCATGAACTTCGTCAGTAAATTTTTAGGAACTGTTAGATTCGAAAACGATCAGATTGCAAAGATTATAGGTTATGGTGATTATCAGCTGGGGAATGTAACTATCTCAAGGGTATATTATGTTGAGGGCCTCGGACATAACTTGTTTTTAGTTGGATAATTCTGTTACTCAGATCTTGAAGTTGCTTTTCGGAAAAACACTTGCTTTATTCAGGATTTAGAAAGTGTTGATCTAGTTTCAGGATCTAGAGATACAAACTTGTACACAATTTCTCTTGATGACATGCGATCTATTTACTATCAAAAGCTTCAAAGACTAAGAGTTGGTTATGGCACCGTCAGTTATCTCATCTCAACTTCGGTGCTCTAAATCAGCTAGCCAAAGACTGTCTTGCACGAGGCATTCTAAAGCATAAATTTAAGAAAGATCATCTATGTTCAGCATGTGCATTAGGCAAAAGCAAGAAATCCTCTCATCAACCCATGACTAAAGACACTAACCAAGAGACACTCTATCTTCTGTATATGGATCTTTGTGGCCCGATGCGTATGGAGAGCATTAACGAGAAAAAGTACATCTTGGTGATTGTTGATGATTACTCACGATTTACTTGGGTTAAATTTATGAGATCAAAGGAAGAAGCTCTTGACGCTATCATTAAATGCATCAAAAATATTAAAGAATGCCATAGTCCGTAATGTTAGAACAGATAATGGAACTGAATTTGTCAATCAGGCTCTTTGAGAATTTTATGAAAATGTCGGCATCTCGCATCAAACATCTATTGCTCGCACTCCTTAACAGAACGGCATTGTCGAAAGATGAAACTAGACTTTAGTGGAAGCTGCTCATACAATGTTGATATTTTTAAAAGCTCTATTATTTCTGTGGGCTGAAGCAATCAATACAGCTTGTTATACCTAAAATTGTTCCCTGATCCGTCTCCGATACAACAAAACTCCATATGAGCTGATGCACGACAAGAAGCCGAATTTATCGTTTCTTCATGTCTTTGGTTCACTATGTTATCCGACTAATGACAATGAGGACTTGGGTAAACTAAACATAATGGCCAATTTTGGTATTTTTGTTGGTTACGCACCCGCTAAGAAAGCTTTTAGAATCTATAACAGGAGAACCCGAAAAATCATGGAAACCATTCATGTAACGTTTGATGAGCTGACATCGATGGCTTCTGAACAATTCAGTTCAGGACCCGGGCTTCAATTTTTAGCTCCTGGAACATCCAGTTCAGGACTCGTACCAAACCTTATTCCTCAACAACCTTTTAATCCATCAAACAGAAATGATTAGGATCGTTTGTTCCAACCCATGTTCGATGAATACTTCAACCCTCCACCTAGTGCTATTTCTCCAGTTCAAGTAGCTGATACTCCCAAAGCTGTTGATATAGCCGATTCACTTGTGTCAACTTCAATTGACCAAGATGCACCATCAACAAGTATCCCATCAATACAAGAAGAAGAACAATCTCTAATTATATCTCAAGGTGTTGAAGAATCCCCAAAACACCACACTTTTATGATGATCCACTTCATGAAACTCGACTTGTCAAGCATCATCATCTAATGTGCAGCCATCCCACACTCTATTTGAACTTCTTGGTAAATAGACTAAGAATCATCCAATAGCAAATGTGATTAGAGATCCTTTTCGCTCAGTCTCCACCAGAAAGCAACTTCAGACTGACGCTATGTGGTGTTATTTTGATGCCTTTCTCACTTTAGTTGAACTGAAGACTTATAAAGAAGCAATGCTCGAACTCTCCTGGGTTGATGCAATGCAAGAAGGAATACATGAATTCAAGAGGCTGCAAGTATGGGAATTAGTATCGTGTCCAGATCTTGTAATGTTGATCAAATTGAAGTGGATCTTCAAATTCAAAAAAGACGAGTGTGGCGGTGTACTAAAAAACAAGGCTCGATTAGTTGCTAAAGGATACCGACAAGAGGAGGGAATAGACTTCAAAGAATTGTTTGCACCTGTTGCCAGAATAGAAGCCAATCGTATCTTCATTGCTAATGTATAACAACCCACAATTTTCATCTATGTCATTATCCATCTTTTAAATTAGATGCAACTTTCCTCAGTGTAATATCCATCTATTAAATTAGATGCAACCATTTTCATGGAAAGATTTTTTTGCTTTATTCCATCCATAATGTAACGTAACTTACATTACAAAAGTAAACGTGCTCACGCAACCGACCAATACCAATTTCATCGATGTTTATGTCAATTAAACATTATTATATGTTAAGCAATATGTTTTAATCACCAATTTACCATACGTTATCTATTTAACATACAATTCAAAATGTTATTATAAAACGGACTTTATACGTTAACGTTTATATCAAAACCCTGATTACATGTAATGTTTACATACAAAACAAACGTATAAACTAATAAGGCATGTGTACAAATGTACAATGCATAGCTTTTGAATTATATTTCCCTCCAAAACTCTAGTTCAACTCCTTTAAGCCTATGGTATACCCTGGCAATGCATAACATTCAAACTAGCTATTTTCCCTCCAATTTTCTAAGGTATTTCGTACAACCTTTCTAGTACATGTTACAAGCTTCCAATGCATAATATTTTAACATTCTTTCCCTCCATTTCAGCCCCTACTCGTCCTAAAAACTAAAACCCTAACTCGAAAACCCTAATGAACCCGTCACCCCTTAACTAGCTCGATCTAAGTTTAAACCAAGCAACTACCCTAACTCCACTATGATTTACCACCTTGCTTGCCACCTTCAGCACCTTGTCACCACCTATCACCCAAGCACCTCCATGAATCACCTACTTAAACAAACTTGCACACCAACTTGAACCTTGTCACCTCCTTGGTATGCCGCATATTTCACCAACACCTTGCACCTTACCCTACTACCTTCCTAGCTCTCCTTAGTCACCATGGCTACACCTTGGTCCCTACTCCATCCAACTTGGCCACCACACCAAGTAAACTTGGTCCCTACTCTTCCTTTTGCACTATATATACACAAACATATACATACTTCTTCAATTCACCATTTAAACTCAAAACATCTCAGAGTTATGATCTAGCCAAGCCAAGGAAGGTTAAGAAGGAAGTATAAGCTGTAGTAGAAGCCATAGAAGAGAAGAAAATAAGTCCTTGATCCATCTCCTAAGTTTTGGATTTCATTTTACTCATTTTCAACCTATTTCACCCATTCGTGTACTAGTAAGCTTTTCTACTCATTCAATAAGTTCTTGTCTTGCTTTAAATCCTTAATAAGCTCTATTAGATCATGTATAAGCTACTTGTTTAAGCCTTGAACCACAAACCCACACGGTTTGGTTTTCCTAAACCAAACGAACCCATTTTGGATTTTTAAGCTCATAACCTCTTTTCATAAGCTTTAAGCTCATAAAACTTACTTATTTTAGCTTATAGTAATAAGTTATAAGCTGCAAAATGAATTTGGATTTCAAAATTACAAAGATTATGGAATTTGGACTAAAAACGCAAAACATTTCATGCATAGGGGTATAGATTGTAACTTTTGAAATTATTAAACTTTTGGGCCAAAAATGTAATTATCCTAAAGTTAAACTTCAGGGGTTTGTTTTGCCATATTTGAAAGTTAAGGGTTAAATGTTTTAAAAATCATATATAAAGGGATTAAATTTGTAAATATATATACCAAGGGTATATATTGTCATATTCATATTCTTAAGGGTACAAAATGTAATATTTTTATATTAATTATGAAAATATATTTAAATATTATAAGACTCGATTTTATTAAAGCCTGACACGTTTGTCGTTATCATTCGTCGATCAAAACACTATAAAATAATAATGTTATATATTTAACATAATTTATCATCTACTAGCTTTTGAAGAAACTTAAAATGATAAAATCTCATCATTTAACTATAACGTATCACGTTACTAGGGAGTTTCATGTGAGGGGTTTTCATTTGGGTAGACATTTTGACGAGTTGCTGTATTTACGATTTAAAGTGTCTTAGCTCCTTAAACATTTACTACATGACCTCTGGATTATGATAGCTTGAATAGTGATATGATATTTTCATAAGTTAAGAAACCAAAAACCGTTAAACTTTATAAAGTAAAGTGTTGGAATATAATCAATCAAATTAAGACTTGACATATTACCCCTAGGTTGCGTGACGGGGCTGTTTACTTCCATTTGAATTAAATTTTAAATCAATCAACTACCTTATCAAGGTGAGTTCATAGTCCCACCTTTATATGTTTTTCCAAACCTCGTGGGGGGGGGGATACATGCTATAAACCATGAATATAAGTGTTTTCCAACTGTATGCTATCCTGATATATTATTGCCTAAGTTTACCTCTACTGTCAATATCATTTAATCATGAACCATTAATCACTTGCGAGTGAACACAAATATTATGGATAGATCTATTGGGATTGACGAATCCTGTTTGTGTTTACCTATACATGAGGTAATCAAACGCACTGTATTTGAGAATAATGGGCAACTTTGGCAAGTTACCTTTCTAAGAGGACATTTGTTCCTTAATAATGTCACTGAGGTGATTTCCATGTTAACGTGTTGGTGTCATAAGCTTAGGGCAATAATACTATTTTCCATGATACTTTTAATTGTACAATTATTACCACTTATGATGACATGTATTCAACTATTACATTTCAAACCTGTGAAGTTCACACAACCTTTGTGTTGACCTTTTTAGCATGTTTATCTTAGGTAATTGAGCAACCTATGGCACGGAGTGGCATTGGACTTGAGGACGTCCAAACTTGTTATCATTCAAACTTTATGTTTTCATATGTATTTTGGGACCTCCTTTTGTAAAACTCTGAAATAATATTGAATGATAACTAAATTTTCCAAAACGTCTCTTTTGAGTCATTTTCTATGATTATGACTGTTGATTCATGAAGTAATACCCCAATTTAGCTTGTGCTGCTATATGTCAATTAAGGGGGTGTTACAGATTGGTATCAAGAGCCGAGGTTATAGAGAATAAGGTTAAAACCTAAACTATAACCATTTTCCATCCAAGAAAGTCCTCCGTGCCACTGCATTTCCTTAATAGTATGTAAAGATACATAACTATTATATAAATAACTTATGTTATTTCCACTGGGTTGTTACACAGTTATGTCTACATCCAACCACCCTATTATCGTCCCATCTAAATCTAATATTGAGGATGCTTTTTCCTATACACACTCTCTTGACTATACTCTGACCTCACCGGACTATTTCCTAGCCTCACCAGGAAATACCTCTCCTAATCCTTTAGATGATTTATCTATGTATCTTTTAGCCTCACTAGCCATCTCACCTTTCCACGATGATCCGCATATGAAATTCATGCAAGCATATGATGCTACTAATAATGAATTACCTATTCCACCACCACGAGCTCTTATTGCTCCACCAACTATTTTGCCACCATCACCAATGTTTGATCCCCAAGATTTCTTTCTTCCTGAAGAGATTTTACCACCTCAAAAATGAGCATATTTCCTATCATCCTCCTCTACTAATTTCTCTACCCCACCTTAAGTATTTGAGATTGGAGAAAGTTCTCATAAGACGCATCTAGAGCACCATAAGGAACAGATCGAGACTATTCTGAATTACTTAGATGAGCTCCCTCTTGAGCGCATTGAGAACATGGAAGATAAGATAAAAGGTCTTGGTAATGGTCGAGTAATCATACAGCGAGATTTTGACCAACTAGAAACCGAACTTCAAAAAGCCCGTACCTAGATTTTTGGATTTCAGAGAGAGCAAATAAGGCATGAAGACGAGATTATTCTTGCTCGCGTCAGGACTTCTACTTTAGAGATACTCATCGCGGATATCCAGGTTCGCCACCAATCAGATATAAAGAATCTTCTGAATAAGATCCATAAGCTCAAGAACCACAAGGGAGGACCACCAGACTACTAGACTAGATCCTTATCATTTACAGCTTTTGTTAGAATCCAACCACTGGATGTGTAACATAAATAATGAAGACACTTGTCAATTTTTGACTATGTAAAATATGTAGACAAGTTGTTTATGACATAATGAAGTTGTGATTCTGTTATACCTCGCTGTTTCATGATACCGATTTATGTATGTCGTGGTTGTCTATCCTATTTTCGGTATTACGATTACTCATACCCTGCTATATCTGGGATTACTATGGTTCTTACCATCCGGTCTTCTCAAACCTTTATACCCAGATATCATGGATATGATTAATAATCAAGATATTGAGCATAAAATTTTTTGGAATCTAAGACTTCCAGATGAGTCTATCTTTGCAAAGTTAGATAACTCGTTATGGATCATACCGAAACTACTAGAAAGTAAACCAGTCCCTGAGAAACCTAATGAGTTAAATGCTTGTTAGAGTGTCCATTCCAAAATTTTCCATTATATTCTATAATGTAATATCAAAGAATGTGTATTTCTTTATTAGAACTTGTATCAAAATAAGAATCCATACAATGATATGTAAAATAAATTCAATATTACTATATATGAAAATTTTGATAATAACTTGTGATATGATTCTTATTTTGTGTTGTCTTGTAAATGTTGATAGAATTTCTCCCAAGAAGACATCAACATCTGCAGCACCAGCCATGTCTCAGGCTGCCATTAGGAAACTAGTTGCTGATAGTGTTGCCGCAGCTCTGGAAGCACAAGCTGCTACCATGGCAAATACTGACAATACCACTAGGAACACCAGACCAAGAGAAACTCCTGTAGCAAGAAAATGTAGCTACAAAGAGTTTATGAGCTGCCAACCTTTCAATTTCAAATGTACGAAAGGGGCTGTTGGTCTCATCCGCTGGTTTGAACAAACTGAATCAGTATTTTCCCGTAGTAATTATCCCGAGGACTGCCTATTGGTACTCTAATAGAAGAATCTTTGTCCTGGTGGAATTCATTCGCCCAGCCTATTGGAATAGAGGAAGCCTACAAGATCACCTGGTCTGAATTTAAAAAGCTCTTAATAAAGAATGTTGATCCCACTTGAATAGATCTTGCTTAGCTTGTATGAAGCTTAGTTGTATTGAGTAAATCCAAAACAACTATGGTAGAAACTTTGATTATGAATATCAAAGACTATGCGGAATCTAGTCAATGACACTAAGAAGAAGTATTTATAAAACAGTAACACAAAGATAATAACAAGACAGATTACCAAACTTTCAGCCTCAATATTAAACAAACACTCTTAATAGTGTTAGGGTTTACAAAACCGTGAAGCTATGAATATCAAAGATGTACATATAATATTATGCCTTAGGACCTCATTTTATACACCAAGGAGTCCTACAAGGCTTACAATACTTTCCTAACTTATCAAGATCTTTTCTATAAACAAACGTAATCTCTTAAACAAATAAGTTATACGTATCTTCTTTACAAATAACTAATACTTATCTTTGTAAGTATTCTTGTTCTCCAATCAATCTTTGATCTCATCTATATCAGCGTATTCCTTCCAGCAGTAGTAATCACTCAACAGTTGTAACTAAGCAGTAGTAACTCTAAGAATCATCTTGAAGTCTTTTAAACCCAATAATCCTCCCCTAAACTTGATGTTCATCTTCTGAATCTTCAAGTTTCATTAAAAGTCTTCGCCATCACCAGGAGGATGCATTCAAACACTTCATTGACCCTTTTCATGCTTTGTCATGAGCTTGAGTAGTTGATAACACATCTCATTCCAACGATCAGCTTGAAGTTTTTTGTTTAGCATGTTTGAGATTGTTATTGGTGTAAGGGGATATCTTTTCTCAACCAATATAAAGATATGTAGATTTCTAAACCTTACAAAGTACACTCCACAGTTATCAAACATCTTCTAAACAGTCACTTTGTACCCTTGTAGATTTCTCTATACATCACTTTTAATGTTAGGTTCAAACATTACTTTCAAATCTCCCCATAACACTCTTTCATATTCATCAACTAGCCTGTTTATTCCAAGCTTTTATTTGACCAACTTCTAGAGAGTTTCTAAATCTTCTCTGTCAATACCCTGAAGCATCCTAATCATTGATGAATATCTTTTTGAACTTCCATCAGCTCTTATTAAGTGATATAATCCCTTCTGTCCTTCTTTAACAATCTTATATTCAACAATCATTGGAGGTTTTATGGCTAGAGGTATAGCATCAATTGCTATTTCCTCTTCATCTTGAACTATCTCCATATGCTTTTTCATTTCTTCATCCTCTAGGTCATCATCTTTTTTAGCTTCTACATGCTCATTTATCTTCTGCTTCTTTGACTTATCAGACTCAAGTTCATCCCTTGCTCTTTAATAACTTTCCTCTGTTCTTGTCTTACTACCTTTCACCACTTTTGAATTCATATCCACAAAAGTATTTACTCTTTTCAACTCCTTATCAAACAACTTCTGGATTTCATCATATCTTTTTCTCTTCAACTGACTATGTTTGAATCCAGCCATATTTTTCAAATAGGTAGACATTTGATTTCTCTTTTGAGCTTTAGTAGGTGGCTTTCTTCTTATCTCTTCAGCTCTAAGCTTAGCAAAATGCTTATTTCTTATGTTCATGAGTTCTATAAACAATCTTGATCTTTCCTCAATGGTTATCTCTCCCTATTCTTCTGCTTGTAGCCTTGGAGCTAATTCAAAGTCTGCCTCCATCATAGCTTGTGTGTTATCCTATGATTCAATCAAAACTATATTGACTTCTTCTTCCTTTTGCCTTGCAAGCCTCTCTTCTTCTATAAGTTCAGTTTGCATTTGAGCTTCAAGATTTTTAGCCATTTCTTCATCAAGAGCAATTTGATCTTTCTTTTTTAATGGCTTTTTAGGCTCTACCATTTTTCCTTTGCCTTTGTCTTTTACCTGTGGAAGTTGTGATTGTAAAGAAGAAAATGTTTTTGTAGATGCAAGTACTTGTTCTTCTTGATCATGAAATATAATTCCCTTAGCCCTTGGTCTAACAGATGTAACTGTTGTAATTGCAGTTGTAATAGGCTTGGGTTTTGCAGTTTTGATCTCAATCAAAGTTTGGTAAGTGTCAATTCATCTAGAATTTCAACACTGGCAGTAGTAACTACTTCAGCAACACTAACTAAAATTGACTTTGTAGTTGTAGCAACACTAACTACAGGCTTTTAACCACCTTTTCAAACATAATTTCCTGCTTTTCTAACACACCTGTATCAAACATCAGGTTGTCATCATTCATCTCTTGAGTCTCATTCACCAAAGTCACTTCTGTATCAGCATCTAGATCTTCAATTTTCCTCCCCTATTTAGATGCATCCTCCTAAGCATCCAAACTAACATCATTAGAGGATTCTATCTTGCTAGTTGAACCAACCTTCCTTAATCTCTTAAACCCTGGAGTTCTTAACTTCCTTCTTGTGAGTCCCAAACTGAACAGATCTTTGTAGCCTGCTAAGGGTGATAATCAACTTGTATAAATACAAATTGACTATATAGAAACACTAACTATGAATACTAATTGTATATGCGGAATCTACACAATAGTACTAAGAAGAACAATGAATAAACTAAACTTTAATTTCTATTAATCTGTTAAAATGATTACAGATTACTAACTATAAGATATGATTGTATGAGATGTATATTGAACTGATATCTCTAACTATGCCGTGAGGGTCCCTTTTATAGACCAAGGATAAACCCTAATAGGCTTACAAAACGCATAAAATATAATACATATCTTTTCCTATAATATCTCATACATATCTCTTAAACGGTACTAACTATTTTCTACTAACGGTACTAACTATCTGAGCAGTACTTAGCACTTTGTACTGTCAGTACTAACTATAACTATCGGTACTAAGTATTATCACTAACGGTAGTAAGTCAGGAATGAATAATTCCTAACAATCCTCCCCTAAACATGATTGTTGAACTCTTTTAACTTCATGTTTCTTCAGGTTAATCTTCTTAAGTTCTTAGAGGATGTATC
The DNA here is from genome assembly GCA_026074375.1 of Tanacetum coccineum. Lineage (NCBI taxonomy): Eukaryota > Viridiplantae > Streptophyta > Magnoliopsida > Asterales > Asteraceae > Tanacetum > Tanacetum coccineum. The sequence continues at coordinate 52,785 of BQNB010005121.1, forward strand.
CAAACACTTTAACACATCTTGATCTTGATCTTTAATAATCTTTCCATCTTTATCAGCAACTTTGTCTTTTCAGCAACACTGCAACATCTTTTCAGCAACAATCCAACTAAGTTGGCTTTATAGTTTTTGGAAAACTACCAGCCATAAACGGATTTGATGTTCCTTTACCAGTAGCCGTTTGCTCTAGGATAGTTAACTCTTTATTTGAAAAATATGGTGAGTTAATTACCATACAGTTTTTGGTAAACTGTCAACCATCAATGGAATTGATTTGTCTTTACCAAATACCGTTTGCTTTTGGACTAGCCAATGCTTCATTGCCATAACATGGTGCATTGATAAACCATATAGTTTTTAGCAAACTATCAGCTATCAACAGATTTGAGTAGTCTTTACCAAGAACTGTTTGATCTTGGACTAGCCAACTCTTCACCATGAAGCAAGGTGAGTTGAAAACCCTACAATTTTTGGTAAATTGTCAACCATAAATGGATTTGAGAAGTCTTTACCATAAGTCGTTTGCTTATGGACTAGCCAGTTCTTATGCCTGTTAAGCATGGTGAACTGATGACCATTTGTTGTGTGGTGGTTAGCCAACACTCAAACCCTTCTCAAGTCCATTCACAGCATCACTCTTCATCAATTTGTTTCTTAATGAATCTTATCAACTCAAGGGCAATAGTACTTTCTCTTTCAACTTCTAATCCCAGATCAAGCATTCTTTGCAATAACTCCTTTGAAAAAGGATATCTTCTTTCAACTAACATATGATACCTTGTCTAATCTAGCAATGACAGATTTATTCTCCATTATCTCACTATCTATGGTACCTTCAAATATAGCAATCTTTAGGTACTTTCTATGTTCATCATCAATGTCAACATCTGACTGTTTTCTTGGTTTTTTCCTTGCAATCATCTTGATATAACCTACTTTTCTCTTCTTTATACCCTGCTCTGTCACTTCTACCTTAGCAGGTACCTTTGCTGTGTCTTCCTCCTTTAATCTGTTCTGATCAGGGTTTTTTACTCCTTTATTCATCTCCTTAATCCTTCTCTCATCCTCAGTGAAACCAACAAGAGTGAAACTTTCATCCAACCTCTTCACTTTTTCATACAAAGCTTGTATTTCTTCAAAAGTTTTGCTCTTTAAGTCTGAGTGTTTCTTGTTTCCAACATGCTTTAAATAAGTCATCATCTGATTCCTCAATTGAGTTCTTGTAGGAGGTTTGTTTCTGATTGCAATAGCTCTTTATTCTGCAAGAAATCTTCTTTGAGCTACAATTGTATCATGAAGGAACTTTGCTCTTTCTTCCACAGTGAACTGCTCTCTCTCTCTCTCTCTTCATCTTGAAGTCTTAGAGCTAGAAGTCTATCAGCTTCAATTCTTGCTTGAATGAAGTCATATTCATCTAAAAGAGCAGTCTTTGTAGCTTCTTCCTCAGCTAATCTTTTTCTTTCTTCTATTTTTTCCCAATCCTCTTGCAACTTGCTAGCCATCTCTTCATCCCTAGCAAGTTGCTTAAACTTCTTTTCAGCTTCTGGAATACCCTGAGATTCAGTATCAAACTTATCTTCCTCTTCAATTTTCTTTTTCCCTTTATCTTTTAGATCAATCTTTGGAAGAGGCTTTAAAGTCAATAATGATCTAGTTAAAGTAGGCCTAGGTCTCTCAGTCTCTTCAACATCCTTAAGCTCAACTCCTTTCTCTTTTTCTCTTGAAACTGCTTTGGCGTGGCTCATGTTGAGAAGAACCTGAGCAATAGCTTCATCATCTCCAAACATTGTAGGAGTGGTTGTTGGAGTGATTGTTGGAGTAGTTGTTGAAGTGATTGGAGTAACACTTCTTCCTTCAGTACCTTCATCTAGGCTAATGGTACTATCTTTGTCCTTGTCGGTACCTTCTTCCTCCTTATCGGTACTATCTTTTGATCTGTCAGTACTAACTTTTGATCTGTCAGTACTAACTTTTTCTTTGTCAGTACTAACTACATCTTCAGTATTAACTGCATCTTCAGTACCCTCTTTCTCTACATTCACTCTATTCCTTGTCCTCCCCACATCTTGAGAATCCTCAGTGTCCATATTATCAATTGCATCATCATCAAGCTCATTAAATAATGGATTTCTATGAACTGAAGGTTCAGCCTTGGTAGATTTCCTCCCCTGTTTAGATACAGACTCCCTTTGCATCCAGTTCTTCTTTAAGGATTTCTTTCCTGCCAATCTTTGCTTTAAGGATACACTCTTCATCCAAGCTTTGTGGTGTGTAATAACAGGTTTGGCTTACTTCTTGAGCTTCTTGATCTGTGCCTTCAAGTGTGTAATTTCCTTGGCTTGATCTGTAACATATGTACACAAAGAGATACAAAGATCATAGACACTTTGGAGTGTCATGTCACCCTTATTCCCTTAAAGGGATTTATCACTGGATGACTGACCTCCATGATTCCCACCAGAACTCTCTGGAATAGAATCAGGAATATGAGGAGTAGGTGAAGGTCTAGGTGATGGGTCAGACTAAGGCTCAATATTAGCTTCACTTAGGTGAGGAGGAGTGGGTGTAGGTTGTGCTTCAAATAGTCTCTCTGAAGTAGCACCCTCATCCTTAGTAGATTGTACCAACATAGAAGCAAATAAAGGTGTGAATTTCCCCAAAAAATGTTTACCCTTTTTAACCATAAAGGAGAAAACTTTACTTGTCAAAGCATTTATAGGAAAATGATCTAAAGGTACTAGTACATTCACTAGCTGTTTATTCAAAAATATTGAAATAAAACGTGGATACATTACAAACTTCTTCTTTGCCTCTAAATGTCTAAGCATACCATCTAAAATTAATTTAGAAAAATTATATTTCTGATTAGATGTTAAGCAAATTACAGCAGTGGCAATGTTAGTGGGAATTTGATCCCAAGAGCTGCTTTTTGAGCTAATACAATGATTCATTGTATGAAATAGAAACCTCCATTGGGGTGAAAACAAAGCTTTGTTAAATGTTAGAACAGTTAAATCCCCCTCATAACTCATGAGATGTATAGCATCAAATATAGCCTGATTAGGTAGAGAATCTATCACATTAGCATCATCAAAAAGAAGGTCACTTCTTATTGATGCTTTAGAGATAGACACAGGCTTGCCAGCTACATTGGCAGTAAGGTACCTTACATTATTGATTATTTTGGATTTAGCAGACATCCAAAATTGTTCAACAAATGTAGTAGAGACTACTAGACTTACAATGAGAGCATTGTGAATGGAGCTTCACGCAAGAAAATCAATAACCTCAAGAAACTCTGCATTCCCTTCAGTCTTCTCTAAATAAGCGACCATATTGTGCTTAGGGCACGAATCAAGAACAACCATTTTGGTTGAATTAGTGATCGTCGGTGAGAGAGAGATTAGGGCTTGTATGGAAGAAAGTATTTGAGAGTGATTACGTAAGTGAACTGTGCAATTGAGATGGGTTTATAAAGGTTTAGCAAACCTAAAATCAAGGAAACCATTTCAATTTACACTTTATACCCTTGGCGGTATTTTCTTCAACGTCTCTATAACGGTACTATCTTTGCCCTACGGTACTAACTTTGCACTGTCGGTACTAACTTGTGCCAATCAAAAAATGAACAAGTTTAGCAACAACAATACTTCAATACCGTCTTTATCTCTTCCCAATGACTCTTAAAAACCAATTCACTTCTTGAAATTCGTCATTGATGGTTAAAAATGCTTCTGCATACTGAACACTTCATACAAACTATACAACAAATCATATTGCCTCCCCTTAACTAATGCAACTTATGGATTGATCATCCCAATAGTAACAACCAAGAATTGGAACCTACTAACATCAAATGCCTTGGTTAGAAGATCAGCTACATTGTCATCAGTGTGGATTTTAAGCACCTGGATAAGTTTCTTCTCATAAGCATCCCTTATGAAGTGGTGCCTAATTGCAATATGCTTTGTTTTGGAGTGATATACTGGATTCTTTACAATGCATATAGTACTTTCATTATCAATGTAGATTTTTATGTTCATGAAATTGAACCCATAGTCTAACATTTGATTTGGAATCCACAAAACTTGCCCACAGTAATTTGCAGCAGCAACATATTCTGCCTCTGTAGTAGAAGTAGCCACAATGGTCTGCTTTTTGCATTGCCAAGAAATAAGACTCCTGCAAAGAAATTGACAACCTCCTGTTGTGGATTTCCTGACAAGATTTGCTCCAGCATAATCACTATCTGAGTAGGCTTCCAGGTCAATTTAGGACACTCTAGGATACCAAAGGCCTAGTTTGGGTTTTCCCTTTAGATACCTAAAGATTCTCTTAATAGCACTTTGATGGGAGGTCTTTGGAGTGACCTGAAACCTAGAACAAGCACAGACTGCAAACATAATATCAGGCCTAGAAGCAGTCAAGTACATTAAAGAACCAATCATGGATTTATAAAGATGTACATCCACATCACTAGCTTCCTCATCTTTGACTAAAGGCTTCTGGGTCTCAATTGGTGTACTAGAAGTCTTAACATTTACAAAATCAAACTTCTTCAGGATTTCTGCAACATACTTATCCTGACTTATAAAGATACCTTCTTCTTTCTATTTGACTTGTAATCTAGGAAAGAAAGTGAGCTCTCCTATAGAACTCATTAGAAATCTACTCTTCATTAATGCCTCAAACTCATCACACCAAGATTTCTTTGTAGAACCAAATATGATATCATCTACATAAACTTGTACTAATATGATATCATGTTTGTCCTTCTTAATGAAAAGAGTTTTGTTAATAGTTCCTCTTCTGTATCCATTCTTTAACAAGAAAGTAGATAAAGTGGCATACCAGGCTCTAGGAGCTTGGTGTAAACCATAGAGAGCTTTTACTAATTTGTAGACCTTCTGAGGATATTTAGGATCTATAAAACCTGGTGGTTGAGAGACATAGACCTCCTCATCAATTTTATCATAAAGGAAGGCACTTTTCACATCCATTTGATAGACTATGAATCCCACGTAAAAGGCAAAGGCTAAAAAGATCCTAATGGCTTCAATCCTGGCCACAGGAGCAAAAAGCTCATCATAATCTATCCCTTCCTCTTGCCTATGTCCCTGAGCAACTAACCTTGCTTTATTTCTAACCACAACTCCTCTCTCATCCTTCTTATTTCTATAAACCCATTTTGTACCAACTGCCTTCTTCCCATAAGGCAAATCTACAAGAATCTAAACTTTCTGAATCTTGAACTACAACAATTCTTCCTGCATAGCATCAACCCAACTTTCATCTTCAAGTGCTTCAGAGATCTTCTTGGGTTCATTTTGAGATAAAAAACAAGCAAATAAACAATGATGGAAGTCCTTGTGATTATTTCTCCTTTGCTTTTGAATATAGCTTACAAAAGCATGGGCTCCAAAACTTTTAGTCACTTTAGTTCTTGTTTGAACTGCTGATTGTGGATCTCCAAGAATTAAAGTTGAAGGATGAATAGAGTTAACCCTTAATGTGGTAATAGGACTAACATCCACAACAGGTTCTAAATTTGTGAAGTCAGCCACTGCACCCCCATCATCATAAGATGAATTTGTAAAAATACCATCAGTAGGATGTTGATAAATGTCCTCAAGTGTAAGTATTTCTGAATCATCTTAGTCAGGGTTGGTTAGATCAGTGAAGGATAGTCCACCATAAGGACTGGCAGTACTAACCGGTGTGTTAACAGTATTAACTATGTTAGTACTGCTAGCTTTAGCAGCTCCTGCTTGTAGAAGCAAATTCTCAGTTTCTTGAGCAAAATCCTTCCTGAGAGCTTCAGCTGCATCATTAGCATCCTTTTCTTGCCTCTTAAGTCTTTCAAGTTCATCCAAAAAGACTTGATCCTCCTTATCCACTGGCTTCTCATCTGTCTTTAAATCAGGATGTTTGTTAGGTGCTTCACCTGCATCCTTTGCTGTTGATCTCTTGACTGTTGAAGAATAAGAAGACAATATAGGCAGTATAAAGTAGTCCTGAGCAGATTCATCCTCTTTTTTAAAATCACCTGCATCAATATTATCTTTTGTACTTGCATTGTGATTAGCTTCTTGTGGACCTGCATATTTGTTAGCTTGATTCTCTAATCTCACAGGTTGATAATTCAATGAATCAGTTAAATAATCAAGATCAAACAGCCAAGTTGGTCCATTCTCTAATCTCACAGGTTGATAATTCAATGCATGGAGATAATTATGGAATATCGTTTGTATATGATTATGATTATAACTGATTCAAAAAGTTTGATAGTTATCTTGTAAAGGACTCCTTGTGGTATATAAATAGAGATCCTAGGTTTAGGATATATATACATTTAAGAGATAGAGATACATTTCAGAGATTGATTGTGATAGCTTCAAGGTTGTAACCCTAGTACTACAAGAGTACTCGTATTATTATTATAATAATATTGAAGCAGTTTGTTATTTATTCATTATTCTTTGGTTATTACTGTTTCATTGATATATCTTCTAGAGTATCAAAGTGTAGATTCCGCATACACTTTGATATACATACAAAGTCACAATCTTTGTTATTTTTGATTCATCCAAGGTAACAAACACTTTACTACGTAAACAATCGATCAAGGTATGGGATCAACAAGTGGTATCAGAACTTGTGATTTGAGAAACTTTAATCTAGAAGTAATGGAGTTGGAGAACACTCAAAACAATGCTTTGGCTAAGCTTCCCATGCTCAAACTCGGGGAGTATGAGATGTGGGAGATCAGGATCAAACAGTACTTTCAGATTCAGGATTATGCTCTATGGGAGGTCATAGAGAATAGGAATTCATGGGTACCTATTCCTATAACAACACCAGAAACTAGTCCATCAACAACAATGAAGATTACTGTGCCTTCTACTGCTGAAGAAAAGACGTGTAAAAAGAATGATGTAAAGGCAAGAAGTCTACTGTTCATGGCATTTCCCAACGAACATCAACTTACCTTCGACTAGTATGTTGATGCTCAATAAATGTTTGTTGCTATTAAAGCTCGATTTAGAGGGAATGAAGCAACAAAGAAGACACAGAAGGCTCTGTTGAAACAACAGTATGAAAACTTTAATGCTTCAAGCTTAGAATCACTTGATTCTATCTTTAACAGGCTTCAAAAGGTTGTTAGTAGATTGGCAATTCTGGGTGTAGTTACTCATCCAGAAGATCTAAATGTTAAATTTTTAAGGAGCTTGCCTTCTGAATGGGATACACATGTGGTAGTCTGGATGAACAAACCCGATTTTGATACTATAGGTTTGGATGATTTGTACAACAATTTTAAAATTGTTGAACAGAAGGTTAAGAAATCTGTAGGCACAAACAATGATGATAAGAACTTGGTATTTCTAACCACTTCAGGTGCAAGCAGTACTAATAATATTAATACTGAAGTTAGTACTGGCACCACCAAAGTTAATACTGCCAGTACTGAAATTAGTACTGCTAGTTTTAGTGATGCCACAGTAT
>BQNB010005121.1:65364-103795 GCA_026074375.1 Tanacetum coccineum
ACCGAACCTTGTCTTTCCCTTCAAATATCATCTTAAGCTTCCTTTCAAATGTCAGATTCTGCAAAAAAAGAGTATCAAATGTCAAAAGTCAAAACAGTGTCTTTGGGACTGTTACATACCAATATACCATCAAATGTCTTTGGGAATGTTGCTGCAGGCCTCATTACCTACTTTCTTTATAGCTATTTGGTTCAACAAAAAACAGTATGAATTTTAAATTCAGGCCCCTCAAGTAATCAAGTGTCATTAGACATAAAAATAGCATTCTTCCTAAGAGCATCAAATCTAACATAAACTAGCCTCGGGAAATTCAGCTAAATGAAAAGTACTTGGCAAAAACATTAGAAGTTTAAGGCTTCACATACCTGAATAACATTTGACAGAAAGATGAAGGTTCCTTCTCAAACATTTTATTAAGTTGGATCATATTAAATTATTGATGTCTTTAGGCTCTTTATATGATTAAGAAACTCAATTATAAAATATATAGTTAAAATAAAGACGAAAGTGACCGGATTTGGAAGTGGACCCAAACAACATTAGGTAGGTTTGGGGATGCAATGTTTATGTCTATATGATCTAACGCAAGGTAGCATAAGGTCCATCATCCAATCAACCAATCTGTCTCCTATAACTTTTGCTATTTTAGAATTAAGGTTCAAGATCATATAGTTGTTTCTTCTGGTCAAGTGGTAGATACGAAGATGTGAAAATGAGCAGATACAATTTTATTACAATTCATATGATGTAACATGAAACTTACATACTCCACCCCACACCACCTTGCAAGTTATGTTACGACAAAAGTTAAGATAATTAAGAAACATGAAACCACTTAAAGTGTCCAGCTCCCCAGCCAATATCTTTAAAAAATACTAAACTATTTAGAAAGTATGTTCTTATGCTAAACTTCCAAACACTCAAAATAGCTAGCACCTACTCCAGCCAATTTTTCCCAAACATACCCAAATTCACTAGCAAAGAAGTCCTACATAGCATAATCGTGAGGTACGTAACTATTATTCGCAAAAGAAATGGCCAACCACCAAAAAGACTACATGTGGCAATTTCCTTCGCTTACTTATAAACTGGAAACTTACATACTCCACCCCACACCACCTTGCAAGTTATGTTACGACAAAAGTTAAGATAATTAAGAAACATGAAACCACTTAAACTACTGAAAAGTGTCCAGCTCCCCAGCCAATATCTTTAAAAAATACTAAACTATTTAGAAAGTATGTTCTTATGCTAAACTTCCAAACACTCAAAATAGCTAGCACCTACTCCAGCCAATTTTTCCCAAACATACCCAAATTCACTAGCAAAGAAGTCCTACATAGCATAATCGTGAGGTACGTAACTATTATTCGCAAAAGAAATGGCCAACCACCAAAAAGACTACATGTGGCAATTTCCTTCGCTTACTTATAAACTGGTTGACTTGGTTGAATGTCAAAGTTTCAAGGAGAACGTATTTCCATAGCAATTAGAAGGCATGTCAAAGTTACATTTATGTGCATCCAATTAATGCTGACAAATTCAAATTTGTATATAGTTAAGACGTTGCATTTTTGTTTTGCCAAATTTGAGCACGCCAATAGTCGAATATACAACACAAGTTATATCTATTGTTGACCAAAAGTAATATAAATGTTCTCTCGTATCTAAAACTACAAAGTGACACTTCGACCCATTTACTTCTATGTGGGTCGACTGCTATATTTAAGTTTTTCTTCTAAGAAAAGCCTGCATAATCTAGAAAACAGTGGATGAAGTAAAAAGACATTAACATTAGAGGAATTCTTCTAAACAGCAAACTAGAGGTAAAAAAATTAGGAGTCATAAGGCATATAAGGTTTGGGTCAAAACAGGTAACCTTTGGTACAGTTAAAAACAGGTCAGGGCAAGCGGACACAATTTTCGTCCAAAAGATATCCTAATTTATTCCAAGTAAAATACAATAAAATGGTGATGTTCAGTAACAATTTAGTTCTCAAAATGACATCATCGTAGAGGTCTAAAGCATTAAATAATAAACCACATACACCCATCGTCCAATAAAAACTGGAATGTTTGACTAATGTCTAGAGTATCAAAGGATCTGTTTGAATGTTTGAAGCTAGGTGGCAGCAAAACTAGTTAACAATAATCAAATTAGATTACTTAAATTACATCTCTAAGTTATCGTGTTCTACCGCAACTTATTATCTGATTCTGACATGATCGCTTGCAAAAAACACATCCAAATATGTTGTTGGGTAAATCTATTATTTTTCAGAAAAGGAAGCTGCAATTATCATGAGATAAAGGGAGTATTGTAACAATGTAAAAATATCATTAAGTTAGAAGTAAGGAAATGGAGTATACCTTTCGGCACTACAAAGTTACTTCCTAGTCATTCTGAAGACTGTACATATGCCACTACCCCTACCCCTGGTTCCTCCTTGTCACCACCTTCACCCCCCGATTTCTCTTTTTCTTGCTCGTTCTTCTTAATACTCGTATCCCCATCATCGTCACCATCATCCCCACCTGCGGGTTCGTCGTCCACTTGCTTTCTCTTTTTAATACTCCCTCCCGCAGCAGCACCATCCCCACCTCCGGGTTCCTCTTCAACTTTTTTTCTCTTTTTAATACTCCCACCCCCACCAGCAACGCCACCGTCATCCCCACCATCGGGTTCGTCTTCCACCATCTTTCTCATTTTAACACTCCCACCCCCACCAGCATCGCTGCCTTCCGGTTCCTCTTCCACTCTCTTCATAATACTATTTATCGCACCAGCATCCCCCCACCCTCAGAAATTTCTTCAACTTTATTTCCCTCCTCTTTTTCCTTCTCTTTCTTTTCCCTCTTTTTCTCCTGCCTCTCCTTCTTTTCTCTCTCTTCTTTATCCCTTTCCTCCTGTCCCTTGTACACGGGAAACATTACATATTCAAATACCTCGAATGCGACTCTAGACTTACCACCATCTCCCCAGGTTTCACCATGTGTGTTTTTAACAACACAGTAATGCTCATCAAAGTTATTAGAATTAGTGTTGACGCCAATAATGAGCATTGCATGTTGTTGCCCAAGTGACCTAGCAAATCGCCTGCCTTTTGAACGTGGAGGGTGACGATAGGGTGGAAGCAAGCTCAAGGCATGGTGACGAGCGACAACGTTGTCACAAAGTGTACCCATACGCATAACGGGCAAGGAAACCTATATCCGATTGCACTGAACATGCCTAAAATTTTGTTCTTCTTTCGATTTGGCTTCTCATAATACACTAAATCCTGCAGCCGATAACGTTTCCATTGTGATGTCTCATACATAGACAAATCCCAGTTATTTCTCCCAATACGGATCACAGGATAGTCGTTAACGCTTTCTAGGCCAAATGGCTCTTTCACACACAAATTAATTAAATCAAAGACATCCGGATTGAAATCAATAATAACTTGGGGAGAAGCAAATAAACGTGTTTTCTGAGTGTATAAAAGAAACCCGAGCATAGTTGTTAGATATACATCAAATACATAGAAAATAGAGATCTATAGTGATCATTGTGCAATCTGTAACCTAGGCATTGCCAATGGAGGTCCGAACTTCACATTGTTCATGATGCGGATCTTTAACGGCCGAACAACATACGAATTAAACAATTGGATCCATAGAACTCGACCAAAGCAAAAACTTTTATTATTATCAAAACTCAAAACATATCCATACAAAGAAAAAGACCCACTATTTATAGGAAAACTAGAATCAATCTAAATAAAGATTGATTAGACTTTCCTTTTCCTAAATTTATAATTGATTAGAAATTGATACCTTTTTAACCAAAGTTTACTGTCAAACAAGAATCATAAATAAAAAAATCCTCCCCCACTTGAAAAAAACTCGTCCTCGAGTTTGCCTCACTCGTCCCTTGTACTCGTAGCATCCAAATTTGTATCCCTTGCGTCAAATTCCCTTTCTTTATAACGACTCGACCTCGAACCTTGATGGTCTTAAAACCCAATTTATTGACCATGGGTGGGGCTTTCAAATACCATTCTTGATAGTTTTTACAAATCAGAATGAACTTTGGCTAACCTTGATAATAATACTTTTTTCAAAAGACATCAACTCGTATCATTTTGTATTGATGTGTTTCTCAAAATCAACACTTAAAATAGTTTGGATCATTGAAGAACAAAGATCATTAGCCACAACTACAACGTCTTTTATGTTGTCTTCTCTACCAAATCCTCCTTTCCCAACAAATCCTTTTTCCTCCTCAATGACATCTTTAATATCAGTATCATAAACCGACATCGATTCTTCTTTTTCATTATCGGTGTCCTAAGGACACGATTCTTCTTCTACTAACACGATAGGTTCTTCTTGAAAACTTGGGTATTTATTAACAAAACTTGGGTATTTATTAACGGCGGGAACTCGAGTTCTTGAATCCGTTGCTTGAGGCTTACAATCTTCACGTCACGTGGATCTGGTTCGTTGTCTCGTCCGGGGAATCTATGAATTAGATGCTCTCCACGATTCCGTTCGACCATTAGTACCATAGCTCTAGCTCTGATACCAAATGATGCGGATCTTTAACAGCCGAACAACATACGAATTAAAAGAACAATTGAATCGATAGAACTCGACCAAAGCAAAAACTTTTATTATTATCAAAACTCAAAACATATTCATATAAAGAAAAAGACTCACTATTTATAGGAAAACTAGAATCAATCTAAATAAAGATTGATTTGACTTTCCTTTTCTTAAATTTATAATTGATTAGAAATTGATATTTTTCTAACCAAAGTTTATTGTCAAACAATAAACATGAATAAAAAAAAGAAAGTAAATATTTTGACTTTGACTAAAAGTTGAGATATGCAGACATGTTGATTTTGCGATCCAATGCCCCTGCATGAGTTCGGTTATACTTCACCTATGTCTTCAATCTAACCGATCTTATGGTGTAAGATGTTTCCATGGTGCAAACTTGATTCGACTAAAAGTGCATCTCGTGTGATATTCTTACTACTTCCGCCATCAGTAATGATGTGTACGACGTCTTGATTGATTATACATCGTGTTCGGTAGATGTTGCGTCGCTCGGTGTCTTCACCTTTTTTGGAGTGACATAAAGTGAACGTGCATGTGTTGTTCCCTTTGTGTATCACACCCGGATCAAATTGCCAAGGTCGCCCAAGTAAGACTTACACATCCATGTCTAGAATGTCAAAATAAACTATGTCTTTATACTTGCCCGATCATGAACTTTACATTGCTCACTTACCCGTACTTTAATCCAACCGATATTCTATGGTCGGATGTTTCCGTGGTGCTAACTTGAGTCGACTAACGATATCTCGTAAGATGATATTCTCACTACTTCCGCCATCAATGATTGAGGTTGACGACGTCTTAGATTGATTCCACATCGTGTTCAAAAGATGTTGTGTAGTTGGGTGTCTTCGCCTTTTTTAGCAGTGGTGTGCATTAATCTACGAACAACATAAGAATATGCTCCCCTTGGTCATCCTCTTTCTTGTCAAGAACGTCTTCGGGTGATGGAACATTCTTTATTCTCATATTCTTCGTACAATTCATCTCATTTGCGACATTAACAAGTTTGCTTGCTCGACATTGGCTAGAAGTATGACCTGCTTTTTGACATCGACAAAACTTGTTACTAACGGGTCGGGCATACGGATTTGGTGGTTTCTTTATGTCCTCTGAGGAAGTAATATGAGGAAGTAATATATCGACTTATTCGTCTCACTATCCGCTTCATTAGAATAAAGTGGCTGTGTCTTTTCTCTTGATTGGTTCAAACTTTGGTTTAAATCGGGTTTACCTTTGTTTTGAGAATATAGGCGACAATTTTGATATAGTGAATAAAGAGTCTCGTAACCAACCGAAAGAAAACGCGCGGACATTATTCGTTTCATCCTACGCCCCATGCAATTGGTTGTTTTTGTTGGTGACGACGTGTTTGAAGGTTGTCCCACCAAGATGAGGCGACTCCTCTAACTTGGAAGCAACATATTTGGTTCGGATTCTTCAGGAATGTCCTTAAGTTGAATTTTCTTTTTTGTTTTTGAAACCTATCAAGAAAGTCTTCAATGTTTAATGACCTGTATGTCCGCCATTATCCCAGGCATACGATCTCTTTGATGATTCGTGGGATCAACTTGATCAGCTTCTTCGTCTTCGTCCCTTGGACTTATAAAGGTGTTCATGTTTTGGTTGTTCGCGAATATTAATATTCTCAGGTGCCTCGAAATTTTTGGTATGCTGTTCGATTTGTAGTTGTGATTGTTGCTGCAATTGTTGTTGAATCTTTTGCAGGGCTTGCTTAAGTGGGGTATTGTCGGTCATGATCATTTAAGTTTTATTTTTCATGAAAGGTGAGATGAACAATGATGAATAGTAAAGCAATAATTTTTTTTAACTGAATAAAACCCGAATTGATAAACGACAGAGATTGACAATGGAGACCTGGTCAATTTAGGAGAGGACCCAAATTGAAGGTGGTTGACAACGAAAGGCTTTTTTTACAAACACGTTGTGAACAGGTTAATTGCAATAAACCTATTAATTAATTGACTTCACGAGCAAAGAAGATTGAAAATCTATTATATTATAAACTTAGGTCCTCTAATTTAATTGTCATTAGTGTTGATACAATGTACAAGTTGCGCAGCGTGTTGTGCAGCAAGGTGATGCGTACTCCCATTAAGTGTTGACGGACGTTACCTCATTCACATTCATTGTGCAACATAAGTACTCAGGCGGTTATGCTGAACACACAACCTTTTGAGTTGCTCAAAACAAAGGGGTTGTGCAGTTACACATGTAAGGCTTTGGCACTTTTAAGTTCTGGGTTTAATAACCACTTTGAAGCTCATAATGATATATTACACGGATGGCAATTTCTTTTGGAAAGGGGTTATCACTTCTATACATAGGAGTCGACAAGCCATAATGAAATTAAACGTGATGTTGCTTGTATTAATAAACATCAACCTACTTTGTAATTAGTGTCAGATCATAGTCATGGATTCATTTTCACTTAATAAAGGGGGGAGATGGCTTTATTTTCCCCGGTAATGGGATATCAGTGAGGCGTAGTGGGGGACACTCCCCCTCCCCCCCCCTACCACACATCACCCAACACACACCCCCAAAAAGAAAACAAACTCAAAAAAAATATACCAACAAAAAACAACACAGAACAAAAAATAACATAAAAAACTAAAAAATAAATTAGTAATTTTTTTTTCTTTCCCCAGTGTAGTAATGTTTCCCCCCCCACCACCCACCGCCCCCCCCCACCCATACTGTGCCCCCCCCAATGTGAGTTCCGCCGCGTCTTGTGTTGTGGCGCGCCGGCCCGGTGTAAGTACATTACACCGCTCCACCCTCCCCCTCATGGATTTTAGAGGAATAGAAAGCCTTAAAATTTCCTTCCTTAGACTTCATGCAATTGAAATTGACAATTTGTTTCTTTAACCAAGGGTTGGATTTTATTTGGCAATGGGCCTGAATCCCACACTTGAGCTAGTTGGACCAAAAAATCACATTTTGACGATAGTGGATCTACTTCATACTTTCTTTCCTTACAGTTCCCTCGATAATGCTTTGCAAGCAAGATTACTAACGGGGAAACACTGCAAAAAGGATGTAAACAAGGTATATCCCGATCAAAGCAAACATAGCTTCTTGGTGCATCTCAAATGATCGTCTCCTTTCGAGGAGGAATCTCGACAAACGCGGTATAGATCTTGACTATACAAGTTTGTGATGATATTTATACTTCAAAAATTCAACTTGGCCAACGATTTGTAAAGTCACGATCTGTAAATTTTAGTTAAGTGGTGGGAATTACCTTATTACCTAGTAATCTGGGTTTTAAAAAGCGCGGTGCGCGCCGAGGCGATAAGGGTCAAAAAGCCCGAGCGAAGAAAGCGCGCGCATCAGTGACGCGGGACTTTATTATCAAAAATACCTTGTAAATTATATATATTGCACTAAATATAATAATACCCATATAATCCACAAATTTACGATCAAAAGCTAACATGGATTTTCATAGCTTAAAACAATTCCACTCGCTAAAATAAATAAATACTCTCACCAACTCAAGGATCAGAGGTGTTACATATTTGAAATAATTAAAAGCAAATCAAAAGGCATCATGGAAAGCTTTGGGGGATTCTAAAGTAAAATAGTCTCATACACCAATACACATTAGTAAGACCAATTTTACTTTAGAAGTCCCAAGTACATGGAAAGCCTGATGCGTGCGCCTCACAAGCCTAAAATGGGGGAGCGGGTGCGTTGGACTATACCGTAAAAGCATTGCATCAGGGTCGGGGGTGTGTTTGTACGATGCAATGGGGTAGTGCATCTGCCTCAGGCGTGCCTCGGGTGCGCCTCAGGCGCGCTTTTTTAAACACAGTTTATATCAGATTTAAATGTGTGGGTTGTCAACTCTCCACTTCCTTGCGCTTTGAAATCCTTCTTTTACAAGGTTGTTCAAGTCACCCTTTCGATTATTTGGCGGGCTATAGACAACAATTGTTGCTTCACCTAAAGCGCTAGGAAATTTCTTGTGGCAGCGCATAATTTGGTCTTTTTCTATTTTTGCTCATGAATCTATTACCCACATCCTCCCAAACAAAAAATCTATAAAAAATCAAACATTCAAACCTAATAATATCACATTGACTACAGTATTGTACAAAATCTTATATAATCCAAATACAAAAAACCAAACAACCATAAAACTACGTTCACACTATTATTTATAATTTTACAGAAATTTTATATAGCTCCCACTCTTGTACGTGCCCCCTTCATAAACACCACTATCTAATAGAAACAAACTAAACGCACCTTTTATAGTTCCTCAGTGAGACGAGTCAAAGGGGTATTGACGCATCAGCTCAGCGATCGCCTCAGGCGCGCTTTTTTAAACACATCTTTCTATCAAGTATTAACAACCATTCTGGCCCCATTTTATATATCTGTTTCTCAGTTTCCTATCGCTCAACCTCCACAGACGCTCTCTCGCGCTCGTTCATGGTCCGTCTATAAGATCATCGAATCGAAAATATCTCTAATAGTTAATCATCAAGAAAACAAGTACCATAGAAGACATAGATGGTTTGCCACTGGAAAAGAAAACAAGTACCATAGAAGACAGTCTTATGCCTACTGTTACGATTTGCTACTGCTATGGTTCTTTTCGTCTACTGTATTGGCTATTTTTATGGTTCTTTTTGTCTACTATGGCAACATTAAACATTGCTCTTTGTTTGCTACTGAAATGCCATTGAATGATGGAAATGCTTTTGAAATTGTGATGGCGTCTTACTCACTTTGCTACTGAACTAGCTATTCAAAGCTGACGTACCTGCAACAATGTAGTTTTAGCACATTAAAGCTCCAATATATGTACGAAGATATGTTTAAATAAAACGCAAAGTGACAAGTATCTAAGGTTTTATGGGATCTGGTTTGTTGAGCCTTCGGAAAGTGAATCATAAATAATGTCTGCTTATACTGTTTGTCATCAATTATCATATTATTGTTACTAATGTACTCATACATCTATCTATTGTTACTTTATTACATCATTATGAATCACTACTGACAGGCGCATCATAACACTATCTATTGTGTCAGGTTCTCGCAACAGATTAATCAGTATGTCTAAGCCCACATCCAAAGATGGTGGGCATATATTTTTACAAGTAATTCTTCTGAGAGGAGACGGAATCTGCAAATCATATGGGACAAAAGGTGTGTTTTTTACAGCTTTAAATACACCGACTATATGCTGTATAAACGTATTTCCTAAATCCGTGTCAGCTGTTTAAAAAAGCGCGCCTCCGAGTGCCTGAGGCGCGAAGCGAGGTGAGTCTGTGGCCTGATGCGATCATCAGACACCCCGAGGCGAAGCATTTACCAAATGCAGTGAGGCACATGCTTCAAGGCCGCCTTAGCCGAGGCACATCTTGGACGCTTTTTGGCGCCTCTATGTATACTAGGCCTTAAAACAAAAATTTAAAATTAGGATGTATATCATGCTTCTTTAGATGAGCTTATTACTATTATAAGCAAGTTAAATTGGGAGCCAATTTAGACTAATTAGCTAAAAAAACATAAATGACTTTAAAACTAGATAGAATTTCATTACTTTTGGCATGAATTCGGCTAACTATGAGAGGACTTGGTTCTTGTTGATGTTAATGTGGTATATGTAGTTTCAAAATTTACTAAAATATATTGAAAATTTGTACGTAAAAACACGGCATTTTGACCTGTCGGTCAAATATAACTTTTTGCAAGTTCCTATATTTCACTCGTTACTAAAAATTGATGCTATCAGCTGAGGTTTTGCTAACCCTCACCCCATTAGCGTTGTCATCGATCAATCTTAACATGATGATTTCTCTTTTCTCTCCAGTTTTTTATTAAAACAAAAATTCAACAATAACACGCGGAATATAAAATGCCTAGACTGGTCTATAAGCATAATTTGAAGGAACAGTTTACTGTAGTTCAGGAAAAGTAACCACATCCTAAGGTTTGATATGGCAATTAGGTTATGATACTAAGTTGCAGGACTAGACAGAGTTTATGCCGTTTTTTATATGCAAAGTCCTCTATGAAAATCAAGTAAACTAAATTGTCAGTAGGGGTATCGTTTGGTCTGTTTTTTAGAGTATCAGGTTCATGAGGACGTTAGTTGTTCTTTCAAATGATTCTCAAGTAACCCAATAGTCAAACCACCTGAGGCATGTAGTCTTATAAGGCTGCAGTTTTTATAATCCCTCGTTTAATTTAATATTAGTATAGTCGAGTAATGGAGTTGACCATTGATGATGAAATGTAGAAGGATTGGGAATGATTACTAGTTAAGAATCTTGAGAATAACACGATTACCACTTTGAACATGATTATCATTATGAATCACTACTGACAGGCACATCATAACACTATCTATTCTGTCAGGTTCTCGCAACAGATTAATCAGTATTTCTAAGCGCACATCCAAAGACGGTGGGCATATATTTTACATGTATTTCTTCTGAGAGACGAAATCTGCAAATCATATGGGACAAAAAGGTGTGTTTTTTACAGCTTTAAATACACTGACTATATGCTGTATAAACGTATTTCCTAAATCCATGTCAGCTTTTTAAAAAAGGCGCCTCCGAGTGCCTGAGGCGCGAAGTGAGGTGCTAGACAGATAAGAGTTTATGTCGTTTTTTATATGCAAAGTCATCTATGAAAATTAAGTAAACTAAATTGTCGACGTTAGTTGTTCTTTCAAATGATTCTCAAGTAACCCAATAGTCAAACCACCTGATTAAGCTTTTTGTTCAGGGTAAAACCAAGTAAGGCATGTAGTCTTTTAAGACTGCAGTTTTTATAATCACTTGTTTAATCTAATATTAGTATAGAAGTAATGGAGTTGACCATTGATGATGAAATTTAGAAGGATTGGAACGATTGCTAGTTAAGAAATTTGAGAATAACATGATCATCATTTCTTTATCGTTCTTGAGGTAAAACACGTTATTTATAAGTGGGTTATTGTACCTCGAGTTGGTATAATTCTGACCTTCCAATTCTCGTTTCTTGCTATTTCTTTCGCCGTTGTTCTGCTTTCTTTGGTTTTGAAACTTATCTTTGCCCACCCGCAACAATTTTATAAGAGTTGCCTTAAAAAACATAACACAATGTTATGTGCATAGATATGTTTTACACACCATTGTGATTTTTATAGCAGTCATTAGATATTGCGAGTTCCGCCAAATTACTTATAATGGATCATTTGGGTAAACAGGTTGAAAATCGCAATGCATAGATCTCAGAAATTATTTTGTACGTATTTTTCCAGTAACTAAATTTAGCACTATATCTTTTTTTTTCAAAGTTGGTTAATACGTTCTTTTTGCTCAACTCAAAAGTTTGACCCAACCAAATAGCCGTCTCTACGCAAAAACAGGGTACAAACTTAGGATTTGACCTAGATTATTTTGGAACATTATGATTAAATTTTGCACTCTATTTATGTATTGCTCTACGTAAAAAGAAGTAAAGCAGGTAAGAGGTAAGTGGTTCGGGTTAAACCATAATTGCCCATTTTTGCTCATAATTTTTTTACTTATAAACCTACCCCGTGTACTTAGTATGTTCATCTCTGTAGAACCAAATCCCTGTATTAGGGCACTCCTCAAACAAGCTCTCGACTTCCCTGTACATCTACATCACCACACACGATAATTTTTATTTTACAATTTTCTTGAAGTTTACATAAAGCCAACAAAGCCGCGACACTTACAGTCTCTCCTTTGTCGTTTTCCGATACTGTAAATCCTGACACCTCCATCTCATACCTACCTTTTTGGTACAAATCTGGATAGTGTTGAAAACTGTAAACGTAAAAAGATATTATTGTAGCTGTTTGTTACATAGTAAATTTGAAATTTTAATGTTAACATACCCTCGAAAGGGTTCTGCGGTAACTTCCACACCATCAACTATTATGTCTGGATTTTCTAGAATCTAACAAGATAAAAAATTTCAAGTATAAGTGGAAAAAATCATAAGATTTGCTAAAAGCTTAAATTACAAATTAATCACACCTCTTCAAAAGACTTTTGCTCGAACAAGTATACGAGGCAGGATTTTGTGTGTCTTCTCTTTGGAATGAAGAATCTCAACATCTTTCACAATCTTTTTTTCCTTCGTATCGAAGCTCATTGCACTGATGAGGAAATAAATACAAATTGGTCAGCTTATATACTAAAAGTAATTGGTGTTGTGATAAAAATTATCATTATTTTGAAAGATTAACTTTTAGAGATACGATAGAAGGTGATTGACTCATCATAAAAACGTTTGTTTAAGGTGATTAACTTCTTATATATGCTTTTTTTCGTGCTTCCAGGAGACTATGGTGATGAATGGGAGATAAAGTTAAGAAGATCTTACATATCGCTTTGTTTGCTATAGGTGGATATGTTTCTAATGAGTATTGTTGGCCTCGGTTCCTGCAAAACGTAATAAGAGATCAGTATTACCCGGTGATACCACGAAACAGATAAAAACAGAGATTGTTTAAAAAGTTTGGTTTAAGGATATAAAATAGTCTTACTAAGTTTACACTACACTCCTCGACAACTCTTCTCAGTTTAGTGATGTGATGTTTGTTATCTTGTTGTGGTGGTTCGTTCCTCCTTCCTCGATGAATGTTTGGTCCAAGCTCTCGAACCTCCCCCAAGGAGATCTACATTTACATTCTGAAAAAGAGAATAAATAAAACTAAAGTGAGAAACTGATAAATAAACAATTAAATCATCGATACTTGTAAGTCAAATAAGTAAGTTAAGTTGTTAACTGAAACATAGCACTAATGATTGTAATATACAAGCAAATTATAATATCGTGCTTATTCCCATTTGACTATGTATTGTGTAAGTTTATTTTGATGGTTTATGAGGTTATTGAACTTTTGGAAGGTAATAATCTTAAATTTGAGGGCTTATGAACTTATGACTTAATTAAGTTATTAAGCTTACGATGATAAGCTCATATGTTGGACTTATGAAGCTTATTACCATTTAAAAAGTTGGGTGTTTGTATAGCTCATAAGTTGGGCTTATGTACAAGTTTAAATTCCAATAAGCTCTCTTTTGTGCCTTATGAGCTTATCAACTTTTGTGTGTTGTTCATTAAGTAAAATTGACAAGCTCATAAGACAAACAAAATGAGCTTATTGTGTCTTGTTCATAAGCTAAAACTAACAAGCTAATAAGCCAAAGAGAATGAGCTTATTAGCTTTTCATTTTTTACATAAACCATGAGTATAACCCTTAACCAAACACCCTCAACAAGCCCATAAACCATAATGTTGAAGCTTAAACAAAACGACCAACATTTGAGAGTGTTTATACGGCTAGGTAATATACATAGAATAATATTGGAAAGTGAAAACATACCCCTTCCATTTTGAGTGTAGGAGGCGCAGGTTATAGTTGGAAAAAGTGTAGGAGGCGCAGGTTGGAAAAGAAGAGGGTTGGTGCTATTGTTTTTTTTTTATATCTTTATATTATAATTATAAATATACACGATCACGGACAAATACGCAGTCGTTTTGACTGAGGGCCATTTGCTACAGTAACGGGCTCTCATTTTGGGTCAACCCGATTTTAGTTTTTTTTTTTTTTTAATTATTTTGTTTTTTTGTTTTTTTCTAAAAAAATTTGTATGCACAAAGTAGGAGGGAAAAAAAATATTACAAAAGTTCTGATTTATTCAGATAAAAAAAATACCCGCGGAAACATCTTCGATACCTAATAACTTTAAAATAATCGATATGGTCACAAACGTACAACCCATTATATTAAAAAAAACCCATATAGCAAAAAAAAACAACACTTTAAACATGAGGCCCAACACATAAGCCATATAAAAAAAATTATTACTAATATACACATTTGTCGACAAACTAGCCTAAAATTCGCATAAAATGTGGCCCAAAATCTGGCCCAAAGTAAAAAAAAAAAAAAAAAAACTAGCCCAAAATTAACCTGAAATCTGGCCCAAAGTAAAAAAAATACAAAACGGTCCCTCAACTTTTAACTATTTACGATTTTCTTACACAAAAAATCCCGTAAAAAATTAACAAAAAAAACACGTCAAGTTTTTATTGTTCACAACTTTTTTACATTCATCGGCCCAAATAAAAAGATATCGAACCGTCCCAAAAAAAGAAAATATTCGGGAAAAAATTAACCCGTCCCAACGCAAAAAAAAATTCCCGAATCATACAAAAAGAGGAAATATCCGGGAAAAAATTAGCAAAAAAAAACCCAAAAATAGCCTAAAATCTGGCCCAAAGTAAAAAAAAATACAAAACGGACCCTCACCTTTTAACTATTTACGATTTCCTTACACAAAAATTCCCGTAAAAAAATTTACAAAACCGTCCCAAAAAAAGAAAATATTCGGGAAAAAATTAGCCCCAAAAAAATTTACAAAATTAGCCCCGCATAACGCATCGCCCAAAAAAAAAACCCCCCGAAACGTAAAAAAAATTATTCAGGAAAAAATTAGCCCCGCCGCAACGCGCGGGTTCTTTTGCTTGTTATCTATCATATCTTGTGAATCCAAATTTTCTATGAAGTTCGTCAAACATGGGTTTTTACTCTTTCATCGTTTTGACCCATTTACTTATTGGTATATATATTTCTTTTACTTGAACCTAAAAAATGGTTTGTAGTTGAAACTTTGAAAAAGAAAACTAATTATTTGAGTTTAAAGATGTAAATATGTTGTTTAAGGATGGTGTAAATGTCTTATTTATTGTTTTATTTAAGCTACTTATCTTATTTTTTTTCTCTTTTGTTTTGTTTAGGAAGTTGCATGCTAGAAGTGGAAAAAGCGTGAACAAATTGAAGCTTCAGTTCAATTGTTTTCTTATTACTCGTGATTGTTGTTGATTATTTTATAATTTAGTTGAAGAAACTATTGTCTCAAAATTACTTATTTGAGTGTATTGTCTTTTTATATAAGTTTTCTTCAAATTTTAATATTAATTTAGATTTTTTTTGAAAAAATGTTCTCAAGTCTAAATATTGCTATATGAAATGATTTATAAAGTTGGTCATTAAGTTAATGCATTGCAGTTGATCACACCTATGTTGCATAATAGTTGTGCATCCTTTTTGAACACATATATGCAAGGGCGGAGTTAGAAATTTTTGCTCGAGGAGGCACATTTCAATAATTTTTAGAAACTACACTATAAATTGGTTCTTAGGGGGCATATTACAAAAAAAGCCGGATATTTTAATTTTTTTTCTGCAATTTTTTCGCTAGGGGGCACTTGCCCCAGGCCCCCTCCCTATCTCCGCCTATGCATACATGCAGGGCCCGGAGTCATAAATTTTTGCTTGAGGCATTTCGATAATTTTTAAAAACTACATTACA
Organism: Tanacetum coccineum; assembly: GCA_026074375.1. NCBI lineage: Eukaryota > Viridiplantae > Streptophyta > Magnoliopsida > Asterales > Asteraceae > Tanacetum > Tanacetum coccineum. The sequence goes on from BQNB010005121.1 coordinate 81,367, forward strand.
AATTTTTTCTTAGGGAGGTAAATTAAAAAAAGCCGAATATTTTAGAAATTTTACATTAGAATTTTTTAGCTAGCGGGCACTTGCCCCATGCCCCTCCCTATCTCCGCCCATGCATATATCATATAAGTTAATATAAGTGGTCCATTTGTTTCTCTTCCTTTTTTCGTGTACCATAAATGTCCATAACTTATTAGTGTTGCAAATGGTTATTCATAACCACTCATATACTTATATATTTCATGGACTTCTAAAGCCTAATATGTTAGAGAAGTCATTTTGATTTGTAAATCAATGAGTAGCATCTCACCATCTCTATTTGTTATCAAACTCATCCAATGAAATAACATGACATGTAGATTCAAAAACAATGATTACTTATCTATTGCTAAAGTGTAGTTTCATACGCACATGATTTTCACGGGCTTTTATTATCATTAAAGAGTCAATTATACAGTGGCATCAATCATACGTTTTACGCACTGAATCTACGAACTACAATAGATCATTAATATATTTCACGGAAATTCATATTGGCTCTTACAAATGAGATTGTAGACTCTATAAACACTTATTTTCTTTTATTGGATAAACATGCTTTTGCATTCCCGCAACAAAAACAAGCTCATCAAAACAAAAACTACAATGCTTGCTTATTAAACTTTGTGTTCTCTTTTGGTTATTTGACTATCATTGTGATTACACATATGTTCATTTATAAAAACTTTTAATTTCAAACTACGTACACTAATTTGTTTCTTTTCAACGGCTAATTGTGAAATATACATGTCATTATCCATTTTTTTTTGTCTTCTCTTTAAAATACCTGTGAATTTCACGAGTCTTTTAGCTAGTATATCTATAACATATATATGGGGCTAACTATGACTGGATTAATATGATTTAATGACTGGACGCCACCTCAATGATGACATGGCACATAATTTGCATGGATTTTCGGATATTTTAATAAAAATGTTGGGCATGGGAAGGTTTGAACCCATGACATATGGTTAGGATGCAAGGAAGTTTACCATCTTAGCCAAGCGCCCATTTGTTTCACAGTATCCAAAACAATTATGATATTGACTCATACGCATCATTCTGATATTCTATAAATTCTCATCTTTATCCAACTAAAATTCTACACATCCTAATATTCTGTAAAGCCTCATTCAACTAAAATTCCATATGCATCCTTGATGTAAATCCTCATCTTTATCCAATTTAAAAACCTTAATCCTAATGTTTTACAAATACTCCATATTCATATACAACTACGTCATCTTTATCCCATTTAAAAACCTTAATCCTAAAGTTTTACTCTACAAATACTCCATATTCATATACAACTATATTTTTCATTGCAACAAGAAAGAGCTTCAGTAGCCAAGGCCGAGGTTGATGTGCTTTTAGAAATAACACACAAGGTAACTAACTCAATCCCATCCATTAGTTTTAGTTTTATTCTCTTACTTTCTGTGTTTTCATAATGTTATTCCTGCACAGATGCAAACAGATCTTGACGGTGTGAGCGATCGAAGCTTTGTACGAATCTTTTTGTGGCAATTATTTAAATGAGATATCAGAGTCATATTTCTTAATTTCATTTTAAATTTGGTTGAATCAGGTAACTTATCAGGCTAATAAAGCATTCAAAAACTCATATAATGTTTTTGACAAGATTAAAAATAAAAAACGAGACAACGATAGTTAGTATAAGGTATGGTTAGAGGTTTGGAAATAGTTTTCAACAAAGATGAGATTCCTAATTTGTATATCGATGATAGAGACATCATCACTTCGTCGTCATCTTCTTCTAAAAGTTTATCGAATATATATACACATAGTTGTTTTTGATAGCTTATTTTGTCGCTTACTTGATTATTGGAAAAAAGGAAACTGCAACTGGGAAGAAGTTTTATTCAAAGCCACAGGTCCTAAACTATCTTGGAATTGCTGATAACAGCAATTCCAACAAAGCAATTCCAACAAGAGAATCGTATGATCCTAAACATTTACTAATACCTTTACAATATCCTCCTTTTTTGTTCTTTTGTTTATCAATGTAAATTACCCTGAACCTTAAGAGAAAGGAAGCGGATGTTTAAAATTTTAAGATCTTCATTACATCTCTGATGTCTGTATAAACATAACTATAAGTTATTGTTCGTAGTGTGTGATGTTCTAAGGGTGAGATGTTTATGTATTTTTACACTTTTCTGGTATGTTTTCAGGAAGTTAATTCAGGTTAGAGCTACAAATACTCATAAGTCCAGTTGAGTGCAACTTAATATGGAACCAATTTCTACGAGAAATAAAGGATACCATCACTCAAGCTTCCCAGGTACGTACTTCAGGTGTGGTGTTATGTGAATTACCCTGAACCTTAAGAGAAAGGAAGCGGATGTTCAAATTTTGGCTTAAGATCTTCATTAAATCTCTAATGTAGGTATAAATAGAACTATAAGTTATTGTTCGTAGTGTGTGTCGTTATAAGGGTGAGATGTTAATGTATTTTTACGCTTTTCAGGTATGTTTTTAGGAAGTTAAAAATCATAAGATCTCATCTTGTTACATCACTCCGCAGATCTCAATTAAGGTATGTGTTCATTTGACATGAGTAGTGCTTTGTTGAGTTGGAATGCAGGCAAAAATGGAATATGTGTGTTCATTTGACATGAATAGTGCTTACTCAAGAGATGGAAGTTTTTCATGTAATGATTTTGATCATCCCTTTCAAAACTAGCTACTCCTCCTTATGGTTTTGTTCGTGTTATTATAGTTTTATAAATTCCAGTTTCAGCACAAGTTCTAACATCATAATATGAATTTATGGCTTTACCTATATTTATATTATGTAGCTTGGCTGCAAGCCTGCAAATAGGTCATGGAGAAGCTACAGTGCTTGCTACATTTAGAACACATAGAGGGTTTTATGATGCTGGTTCGACCATAGGTAAATCTGGCTGCTGGTCCATACTTAAAGGTGGACTCACTGTAAACGAATCTGGCTCAACCTTGCTTTATTTTCAGGTACACTTATCATGCTGACATTCAGTTTGATCAACTGTCAACCAAAAACAGGGACAAACTTTTCTGAAGTTTCATTTATATATAGTAACATAAGTTGGTGTTCTCCACAGAGCAAAAATGCGTCAATTGATATATGGGTCGATAGCGTTTCGTTACAACCCTTCACACAAGAAGAGTGGAAGTCTTATCGGTATCAAAGCATTGAGAAGGTAAAAGAGTGATAGTCACGTTCTATTTTAACACTATCCATTTATATTCATACCTGATCAAATTTATATATAAAGTTACTAATTATGGCAGATCAGAAAAAGCAAAGTGAAACTTCAAGAAGTTAATAGTGAAGGAAAACCCCTAGCGAATAGGACATTAACCGTTGCACAAAAGTTTGCAAATTTCCCATTTGGATGTGCCATTAACAGGAATATTCTAGCAAACTCGGACTATCAAAACTGGTTCCTTTCAAGATTTAAGTATACCACGTTCGAAAACGAAATGAAATGGTACACAAATGAACGTATCCAAAACCAGGAAGACTACTCAGTAGTTGATGCCTTGCTTGAGTTCACGAAATCAAATGAAGTTCAGGTGAGAGGCTACAATGTATTCTGGGATGACCCCAAGTATCATCTGAGTTGGGTTCCTAATCTTGAAATAATGGTCACGTAACAATAGAAAGATGATAGAATCATATTTGGATACTGTTTTGTGTGAATTCATGCCAACACAACATGTGGCTGGAGATCCATTGAACAGGGCCACCATTACCAGTTTACTACCAAGCCCATCCCAATATGTAAAGTTTCTTTTCTTTCTTTTTTCATTGAGACATAAATACAAGATAGCAGTGGGCAGTCAATACAAAATCTGAATATGGTGGACCAAATAATGTGCTATATCCTTTAACCACCATACATTCTGAGATTCGTAATAGTTGTCTGACATCATTTCGTCTTTGTACATCTGGAACACATCAGGTATTTATCTGTGAACAAAAGCTGTATAACAAGGCACAGTTAAAGCAGCATATAAACACATGTGACTTTGAAGTTGACAGATCTGAAAGTGAAAGAGGTGGCTTCCAGAGGCATCCTTTATGTGAATTCTGCAGGAGAGCGTTTTATGGGGATAATGAACTTTACATGCATATGTCAACCGAACATTTCACCTGTCATATATGCAAAAGGTAAAAGAAATCAGAATTATTTCCCCACCTCCTATTCTATATGCAGCTAAACGACTGTTCCACTTTTAAATTATTTCTTGCCTATTGAAGAACAACGCCTATGGTAGAAAGCTATAACAAGAAGAAATATCATCATCGTCAACAAAAAAATGTTAAATTCACATGACCTTATACTTCACATTTAACATTATATGAAAGTACACGCTATCTATGTTTTGTTTTCACGACCTTTGACAGTGTTTTCCAGACATCTCATTGAGCACGAAAGGATCCTCCGGATTATATATTAACCAACCTGTTAAAGAAAAGTTACAAATGAGACAACGGTACATTCTTCAATACCGAAAGTGATTAATTACACGTGTTGCAAAAACGAACAGATTTCACATTGTTTTTAATTATATATTTTAAATTTAGGTACAACAACAACAAGCAGGAACTTTAGTGTCTGCTTGAAACAGAAAGCTACCAGGACCATAGCCTGCTATTGCCTTGTCCAAAAGAAAATGACATCATATCTCTTTCCATAGTCGTTGCCTTACTAAAACGGTCAGTCATTATGGTTACTTGAGCATGTTATTCATCTATTCCATGTTCATACATCATTACCGTACCATCCTCATTCCAAATACAGATAAAAACTACTTGGATAAAAAGGAAAATTACCCCTTATTCCCAACAAAGGGGCTACTGGTATACGTGTGCAACAAACACCAACAAATTGCCAGCAGCTAAATATCTCTTGAAAAGTCATAAGCCTTCCAATTTTGTTTACCTGACCTCTTAAAAAAAATACTCAATCCAAAAAATATCTTCTAACAACACCTTTCCCAATGTTTTGTAAAGGTCCCGTGAGTCCACTCGAGATTGGCGAAGTAACTAAAGAATACACACCACAATATCCACACCTAATTGAGGACATATTTAAAATGGTTTGGTTTTTAAAAATAAAAATATTGGAAAATTTGTCTACACGGGTTGTGTATAACATTTAAGTCAGGCTATTGATTAAAACTAAAAAAATTATTGTTTTTGTCGATTGGATAAAAAAATTATCAATATCAATAATGTAACAAAAAAGAGGAATGAAGAATTTATGTTCACACAAACAACAAAAAACGATTACAACTAAACGACAACGATTATCTTCTGAAAAAATTTATGAACCGAACCCGCCCGTTATATACATTCGTACAACCATGTTAAACGTATGTAAATAATAACCGGGAAGTACAATACATAAACTTAGCTATGTTTCCCTTGTCATCGTTAAACAGTTCATATGAATTTCAACCAAATAAAAAAAATAATGTATAAACCGTCTAACGCTTTGAAAAAGTTTCTTCACATCGTCTTAAAAATCCAACAGTTACACACTTAAAATAACAATAAAACCAAATAAAATTGGAAGTGAACCCGCCCGTCGGGCGGGTTACGTAACTAGTATATATATATATATATATATATATATATATATATATATATATATATATATATATATATATATATATATATATATATATATGTGTATATATATATGTGTATATATATATGTGTATATATATATGTGTATATATATGTGTATATATATATATATATATATATATATATGTAGTAAATGGTATATAATATAAGTATATATACATTATATAATGTATATATACATATAATATGTATATAGACATATAATCTATGTATATATACATATATTATGTATATATACATATATATATTATATATACACATATATATGTAAAATATACATATATATATATATATATATATATATATATATATATATATATATATATATATATATTATAAACACAAAATTATATAAATATTTTATAAAAATGTTGTCATACAATATGATTATGAAATATTTATAAAGATTAACATGTTATTTTTTAAAATGTACAAAACATAATCCATAAATTTGTAGTTTTTTAGTTTGTTGTTAAAGGAAAAGTAAGATCGGATCCGATTAGATCTTAAGATCATATGGTCAGGATCATGATCCTATAAGATCTTAAGTTTGCATAGATCTCATGTAAGATCTGGATCGTTTTTTTTTTCAGTGTCATAAGATCTTAAGATCAAGATCAAGATCTTTAACAACCATGGTTTCGTCATTTGATGCAACACGTGTGTTTTTCGAAACACAATACTTTGTTTTTGAAAGGAAAAAAAGTTTAAGGTGCATTAAGAGATACTTGAAGTAATTTAAGCAAACTTCATTAATTTAAGTTTTAATTTCAAGTTTCAAAATAAGAGATGCACTCTTATAAGTAGCAGAGATTTAGATTTGTTAACTATTTTGTAATTAAGGTTGTTAATCGGGTAAAATCGACCCCGATAAGGCTTATTCAGTGCGGATTAATCGGGTTCTGAGGCTAACAATCTTACCCGTACTCGACTCTAAGGGTTATTTGGCTACAAGTTAACCCGAATAAGCCAAGTTATAAAATAAAAATACAAATAAATCGGTGAACGTATATAAGAAATTTAGAAAATATATGAAAAAAACAAAAAATCTCTTATGCGGGTTATGCAGGTTAACTCGAAGCCCGAAGAAGGCTGAAACTCTAATTCAATATCTGATAAGAGTATCCAGGTTACTCGTGTTAACTTGAGTGACCAGTTCAATTTTCGGGTGTGAAAACCAGTTCAATTTTCACATATAATAATTTTAAGGTTACCTCTCAAACGAAAAACTCAATATTTCTTTTTTGAATGACAACAAGATTTTGCAAGAAAATTTTTACGTTTCATAAAACGGTCGGATGAGTTATTCGTTTAGTAGATCAACTTTAATAATGTCTTGAAAGAAAATTGTATACGAAAAGCAGTACTTTTTCCGTCGCATAATAATAATAAGTATTTATATTACAAGATGATCAAAAATAAATGTTTATTTTATATTTCAACTAATGAGAGAGACCATGGCCGGTAAAGTTGGCGCCATGGTACCGGCCCAACTTTGAGAACGGCTCACCACACCAGCCTTGGCGTCATAAGGCCTCGACTGGTATTTAACAGCCCACGCCGTTGGGTTTTTTTTTCTTTTAATTTTTTTTGTCTTTTTTTGTTGTATTCGTGTTTTAGTGATGTATATATGTGTACCATGACACCACATTTTTTGGTGTTAAGGGACACCGCACAAAATGTGGTGTCAAAGAAATTCTAGTGTCATAGGTTTGCTGACGTGGAAGTTTTTTTTCCTAACGGCACCACAACTATAGCACCACGGTACCCAGCTATCTGAGAACGGAGTAGTTAATGAGATTTTTAAAAGTGGATACTTACTGTGTCACGGGTAACTAAATTAGTGTGCCCATGGTGGGGGACTAGGCTAGGAAGACAGTGATTCATGAATGAATGTGTTTTATTGTGGTTGGTTTAGTCTAGTAGAAACTAGTGATAATGACAGATTTAGCCTTCACAGGCTTTGTTTTAGTGAAAGCTGACCAGTTTAGTCAACTAGGGTACACTAAAATGATAATCATGATGACTGATAAAGTAACTGGGAATTGGTCTTTATACAACATGTAATCAACTGTATTCAAAATTGCAAGTCCCCATATAGAGAATAGTAGTATAACTTTGACAATTCGTATAGTCTTTCATTTCAGCTTGTACACTACTATTTTATTTTAGATTATAATAAAATAATTGTCTGTCTTTAAAAATAAATAAAGAATTTAATTTAAGTTTATCATATTAACTTCATTTCAGATTATTATTATAAATATTAAAAAATTAATTAATTAATTAGTTAAGGATAAAACTGTAATTTTGCAAAAAATAAAAAATAAAAAGACGAAAGGAGTATGTTTTAATTTATTTATTTTACTTAAAATTTCCTTTAAATTATAGAAACCAATCAATGTTAAAATCACAAAATTTTACCAACAAAACATTCGCACAATGACATGGCATGTTTATTTGCGAATGTATAAAATAGAGAGAATTTAAAAGAAATAAAAATAATGACACAAATTAGATGATATGTCAATATGTCATTGTGTGGATATATTTATGTAAAACTTTTGTAGTTCTAGCATTTCTTATAAAAATCAGAGTAAATTGCATTTTTGGTCCCTATGATTTGGCCAAATTGCAAGTTTGATCCTTATCTTTGCGAAATTGCAATGAAGGTCTCTATTTTGAAGTTTTAGTTGCATGTTTGGTCCCTGACCTCAAATTAAATGACTAAAATACCCTTCTTTTGGTTGCATGTTTGGTCCCTGACGAAGAGTATTTTAGTCATTTAACTTGGGGTCAGGGACCAAACATACAACCAAAACTTCAAAATAGAGACCTTCACTGCAATTTCGCAAAGATATGGACCAAATCTACAATTTGGCCAAACCATAGAGACCAAAAATGCAATTTACTCTAAAAACCAAGTGTTAAGTACAACCCGCTTTAATTGAACTTGCTAAATAACAAATTATAAATATACACATTCACGGACAAAAACGAAGTCGTTTTGACTTCGGGCCACCTGCTACAGTATCGGGCTCTCATTTTAGGTCAGCCCGATTTTAGTTTTTTTTTTTTTTTAAATTATTTTTTTTTGTTTTTTTTAAAAAAAAATTGTATGCACAAAGTAGGAGGGGAAAAAATATTACAAAAGTTCCGATTTATTCAGATAAAAAAAATACCCGCGAAAACATCTTTGATACCTAATAACTTTAAAATAATCGATATGGTCACAAAGGTACAACCCATTATATATTTTTTTTTTTAATTTGTATGCACAAAGTAGGAGGGAAAAAAAATATTACAAAAGTTCCGATTTATTCAGATAAAAAAAATACCCGCGAAAACATCTTCGATACCTAATAACTTTAAAATAATCGATATGGTCACAAACGTACAACCCATTATATTAAAAAAAACATATAGCAAAAAAAACAACACTTTAAACATGAGGCCCAACACATAAGCCATATAAAAAAAATTATTACTAAAAATATACACATTTGTCGACAAACTAGCCTAAAATTCACATAAAATGTGGCCCAAAATCTGGCCCAAAGTAAAAAAAAACTAGCCCAAAATTAGCCTGAAATCTGGCCCAAAGTAAAAATATATATATAAAACGGTCCCTCAACTTTTAACTATTTACGATTTTCTTACACAAAAAATCCCGTAAAAAAATTAACAAAAAAAAACACGTTAAGTTTTTATTTTTCACAACTTTTTTACATTCATCGGCCCAAAAAAAAGATATCGAATCGTCCCAAAAAAAGAAAATATTTGGGAAAAAATTAACCCGTCCCAACACAAAAAAAAAATCCCGAATCGTACAAAAAAAGGAAATATTAAAAATTAGCCCCGTCATAACGCATCGCCCAAAAAAAAACCCCAAAACGTAAAAAAAAAATTATTCGTGAAAAAATTAGTCCCGACGCAACGCGCGGGTTCTTTTGCTTGTTTTTAACAATTTTGGTGAAAATTTAGTATGATTTAGCCGTTAATATTGTATACAAGCGTTACTAATTTTTATTTTTAAGTCGCCATACAAATATTTGGCTTCGTACCCGACTACCGTGCCTAACTATATACGACAATGGAACGGATGCTAAGTATTAGATTACCGTATAATCTTAAAAAGGTTTTCGAAGGCGTTTGTTACATTATGTGGTGGTTCATTTGGGATTGGCGTAATCAGGCGATTTTCGGTCCAGGATTTCGTACGAAGTCTATGATGTTTGATGATATTGTTTCTAGGTCTTTTTTATGGATCCGATCTAGAGTTAGAATTAAATTTTCTTGGATTGAGTGTTTAAAAACCCTTATCTAATTTCTTTGTAAGCGTGCTAGTTTTTTTATAAAAATTGCCGTTCTAAAAAAAAGATGTTGTCGCCCAAGCTAACTAAATTACCCACGAAAGGTTTTCAAATTAGTATTCAGCGAGTCATACTTGAAATTCTAGTCTCAAACGGGTCTAGACGAGTTTATATGAAAAAAGTGATAAAAAAGAAAGTTGATGTTAGTATAAAAAACTCGTTGAATACAACATACTTCTTCGATAATGTTGGAAGTGGCCCAAGTAGAACCATGAGGTATTAAGACTCGTGTTTATGCTAATCACGTTGCGTAAAGAAGATGACTCGTGTAAACATATCTACAGCCGTTTATCGATTATTTCGAATGAATAACACGTTTTTATCAAGTGATGTTCTAATACGACTATTCTTTACCGACACTGATTCAAGCTTAGACAAGGGTAAACGAATGAGATTTTATATTTTCAAGTTATCCAAAGACGAGTCTTTGACTCAGATGTATGAAGCCTAACTGAGTGATCTTTCCTGACGACCCAAATGTGTATTATCCTACACATTTAAACAAGTAAATAAGAGTGATCATTAAATCAAAAAGGGTATGTACCACTACTACTACTATTCTACACACCCATCTCGTGAAAATACTGAACTAGTAGGGTATATATAGGAATTGGGGACCCTTTTTAATTTATAGTGGTACATTGTATCTTTATTTGTCTACACTAGGATTTGAAAATTATGAACTTTTGGAACACTAGAACAAAATATACGAACAATTTGATGGATTGAGCACTGGCAAACCGCTTGATATAGTTGTATCCTGTGATAAAGTCGAATAAGGTTTCGTATTTGTACTAATTTGTGTTTACTTTTCTCTTGCTCATTCGTTATATCGTTATACCTGATATGATCGTTCACCAACATTTGCGTGTAGCCATCCTTTTTTTATATTTGTGGCGATGGTATAATGTATCGATGAAAATGACGAGCCGACTACCGCGTGTAGCAATTTTTAGACAAGTTATTTCGAATGTCTTTGTTAGGGAATGTTGGGATTTAAATACCTAGGTAACTAGTTTAGCCACGAGTACGCAGCGGATAGGACCTAGTAATAGCATATGGTTAACACAATTAAAAGGTAAATAGAAACGTGTACCTTTTGTCAATTTGATCAAGAAAACGATAACCAACTCACATAACTAAAATAATTGCCTCTACGGTTGCTCACACAATCACGTCAACCGAACGTATTAAGCTTGCTAGGCTTAACTTCACAAATTAACAACCCTTGTAAAATAACCCGATTACTATGCAAAACCCTTGAATTAATAACCGAATAACACGAACCGAATTAGAGTTTAAAACTCTAATTATCACGAATACAATTGGGTTGGGACCCGAATTTAAGCAAACCGGGAAAAACCACCAGTTGGGTTTTTCTTCTACTCGAAACCCTAAAAGGACAACAAACACCACGTACGTTACTATTTGTGGTTTCAAAACATGGATATCAAACAATTGGAATTAATAACACCTTAAATTTGAAATTGTTTTTTGTGTTATCTAATATAACGAAACCAACCAAACTTGATAAAAAGGTTTTGTTAATTCAATCGCGTGAAAAGATACAGGAGAAAACGAATAAGTTTTTAGGGATAATTTTTAGTTTGTGTGTCGTACATTATGAATTAGATATCATGTATATATATAGCCCATGAATCCTAATTCATGATAAACTAGGAAACACATATCATTATCTAAAAACAATACCCTCCTTGTTTCCTAATTGGACTCGAAAACCCTCCCTACACCCTTAGGATATCCGGCCAGTATGTGGTACCCTTCGGGTCCGGGTTTTGTCCAATTTAGTCCCTCGGTTTTATAATGTGAAGTATAAATACATTCTCCGTGTATTAACGTGTGTGCCCCCAATAGGCTCACATATTCGTAACGTATTTGTGTTCTTCGACTGCCATAATCCAACAGCTCCCACTTGGGAGTCGGAGTAGCACCTAACACGTATACCTATAATTGGCAAAGTCTAGCAACCCACACAATTATTTTTTCATTAGGAATATTATGAGATAAGAGTTTCAAAAATCATCTCTGTTATTTAATGGTTATAAATTTCTTGCTTTATAATCATCCCTTTGTTACAGATACCGTTAAACCATAGATATGGATCCCAAGTCATTCCATATAGTTTAACATTTATTTTCTAGTTATAGGAAATAAATTCAGATTTACCCAAATGTAATCATGAAATCATTCTTTGATTACCCTTGGGAACGGCCAATTTCATTTATCTGATTAATCTGGAGGAGGGCCCAAAATTGGTATCTTTCTGCACATATCAAGTGGAGGAACAAATTCTTTATTGACTACAAGTGTTGTGGATGCTGCTTCACATCACTCTGAAAAATAGCTTTTATAACTACCTTGTTTCAGGAAGCGTTTGGATATAATCACAAAGTGTTATCCATCACATCATACAGAACTTGCTTGCATCTCATGTCTTTAAGGACATTCTTTATCAACCATTTTCGATATTTTAATCATTGACATGGATCCAAATGTAAATGATCGAAAGTTGGGGTATCCAAGTATTGCTTCATTTTGAATACATATGAGTTTGGCGGGAACCAGCCATATATTCAAAGAATATAACCAACAATCACATTTGCCTTACATAACCTTTCCCAATATTGCTTTACGACAATGGACATATTTAGAATGAATGAATCTTCAAGGATTAAACACTGCAATATGAATAACAGTTATTTTATGAATGATAACATATCCCCATGTATCTTATTCAATCTGAAATTAAAAACTGTTTACAATTCCAAATTTATCCTAATACTAATCAACAGAGAGTTACATGAAACTTAGTGCGGCAACATTCCGAGTATTCCTTGTTATTTCGGAATGCTGGAATGCAAAGCCTTTGTGAAAGAGGGTAAGCTAAAATTTATCATCTGTGTCAATCTTTTCTATCTTATCATCACCACATCCATAATGGTCTAGCGAAGATAGTGAACACTTTTGCGCGGAAAAATTGTCTTGCACCTTTTAGGTGACTCATATCTTTGCCTATTGCTATGGCTCCAGTATTATCACAATACATATTATGGGTTCTTCAATTGTTGGGGACAATGCCAAGCCCAGAAATGAATTTACGAATCATACCGCTCTTTAGATGCATCATAAGCAGCTGATATATTCAGCATCGTAGATGAAGGTAGCAAAAAATACTTTGTTTTGTACTTTTCCAATCCAACAAGACACCTCCATTTAAACGAAAACACATATCCAGTCTGCGACTTAGGTTGTTCAGCATCCAGTCAGATATCAGAATCGTGTAGCAACGAAACTCTGAGATGTCGTTTCAAATTACCTCCAAAACCAGAAACATATTCTTAGTATTGCGAAGATAATTATAGAAATTTTTAAACAGCAGTCCAGTGTTCTTCACCCGGTATGTTGAATAATCGGCTTGTCATGTTTTGTGCAAACGCAACTTACAGGACGAGTACATCTCACAGCATACATAATAGATCCTATTGCCGAAGCGTAGGGAATATTCTGCATGCGCTGTTTCTCAGCAGGCGTTGAAGCACCTTGTGACTTACTCAATTTAAGCTTTTCTTGCATTGGGATCGTTCCACGCTTGGAATTTTCCATATAAAATCTCTTCAAGATTTTCTCAATGTAAGCACTTTGATTTAAACCAATTAACCGCTTTGACCTATCACGGTAGAATCTTGATTTCAAGAAATATATGCAGATCCCTTTAATCTTTCATAAGACAAAACTTCTTCCAAGATAGGATTTTACATCTTGTAACATTGGAATGTTGTTTCCCATGAGTAATATGTCATCGACATATAGAATTAGGATAGCGACATAACTCCCACTAGCTTTTAGGTATACACATGGCTCTTCAGGATTTTGAGTGAAACCGAATTTCTTGATTTCATCATCAAATCTCTTATTCCATTGCCTTGATGCTTGCTTAAGTCCATAAATGGAACGCTTAAGTTTGCTTTACTATGGTTAGGATATTTTGGATTCACCAAAACCCTCAGGTTGCTCCATACTAGACTTCTTCAGAAAGATAGTCATTGTGGAAGGCGGGTTTTGAAATCCATTTGCAATTCTCATAGTATAGTTACGAGTATAGCTATGAGAACCTTATAGCTCTAAATGTCTGCAACAAGAGAAAAGGTATCTTCATAATCAAAACCCCGTAGGTTTGTTGTGAAGCCCTTGTACTGACGTGCTTTCAAGATGGTATACTGCATCCATCCTGTCAAGTCTTTTTCTTGAAGCAGGCACTTGCTACCAAACAGTTCTTGCATGGGAGGAAGCTCAACTAAGACCAATACATCATTGTCTTTCATGATTGCATTTTCTCACATTCATCGCATCAAGCCATTTCTTGATTTCACGATCCAGCTATGCAGCCTATATCAGTTAGAGGGTTCCACCAGAGATCCCTAACTCCTGTTCTCAGTATACGATGTACAAACACAATCGATCTGTGGGGACGGCTGTGTCCCTTGAGGACTCTACGAATGGGATTGATATCCACTTGAGGTTCATCAATTTCTTGAAACATCCTCTTTTTTTTTTCCAATGTTTTTGATTTAAGCTTGTGTCTACTGAAAGGATTTGTTATCTTCTTCTTGAATTACTTCTAGATCTTCACATTCCCAATTGCTTTCAGATCCAAGAGTTTAGACTCTAAGAACTCTGCATTCCGAGCAACAAACACTTTATTTCAGATCGGGCTGTAGAAAGGTATATCCCTTTGTTTCCTTTGGGTATCTATGAAGTACTCTTAAAAATTCTGGGATCAAGCTTGTCAGGTTTTGGTAAGTGTATCTTGCTTAACAAATGCCTCACAACCCAGACTATTAAGTAAGGACTGCTTAGGGGATGCTTGCAATGCCATATCTCGTATGGTGTCTTATCAACCTTCTTAGATGGAACCATGTTGAGAATGCGAGCAGCAGTCTCAAGGGCATAATCCCAAAAGGACTTTGGTAGAGTAGTTTGACTCATCATTGATCGAACCATGTCTAGCAGTGTTCGATTTCTCCTCTCTGACACTCCATTGTTTTGCGGCGTGTAGGGAGCGAGTGCGATGGGCAATGGATCCCATGCTGCCTTTAGAGGATTCCAAAATTCTTGATCTCATTATATGACCTCCACGATCAGAACGTAGTGACTTAATGGTCTTCCCGAGTTGGTTTTCTACTTCTCTTTGAAATACCTTAAAGGTTTCAAACACTTCATGTTTATGTTTTAGCAAGTAAACATAACCATAACGACTGAAATCGTCAAGTGAAAGTGACGACAGTAGCTAGATCCTTGTCTCGACATATTCTAATTGGGCCCAATACATCAGTGTGTATAGTCCAAGTAGATCTTTGGCCTTCCACCTTGATTGTGTATAGGGTTTTATAGCCTTCTTACCAGACAAGCATGGAAACACATTTCATAATGACTCAATGTCAATTGAATTGAGAAGTCCATTCATGTTGCACTTTTTCAATGCGTTTCTTGCTACTGTGTCCAAGACGACAGTGACACAACGTGAGAAGAGTCTAAATTTAATTTTGGCTCTTTTATTAGTGATTGCATACATAGAAACTACGTTTGTTATTAGAACAAAGACATAATCAATTTCAAATAATGCCATTCCAAGTTGGTTCTCCCCAACATACCAACATCAAAGCCATTAAAATAAACTAGATTATCCTTTGAAACTGAAATAACTTGTTTATCATCAAAACGATTAAACAAATCCATCGTCAAACAAACGCTGAGACTGAATTCACCTCTAGCTTGATAGAGGAGCATATGACATATTGTTTCAACGCAATAAAACTTATCAATCAGGGAGCTCAAATGATAAGTTCCAATTGCTTCATGGCTGAACGATGATGACCATTCGCCCACGCTTACAGACTTAAAGGGCCTGGTTTCAGCTTCCTACTACCCCGGACCTGTGTAGTAATACAAATATGAGTACCACAAACCAGTGTCATAATTCAAGATTTACTAGGGAATGAGTAGAGTTTCTATGGTGTAAATACCTGAAGTGCTTAGAGCCTCCCTGAGGTTAGTTCTTCTTTTTCATCACTCGGTTGAGATACACGGGACAGTTCCTTTCCAGTGCCCAACTTCACACTTTGGTGACACAATGGCTCTCCTTTGCTGGGTTATCCTTTTAGGTGGTGGAAGAGTCTTAGGGTTTAGGAGCAAATGGAACATTGTTTATGAGCATAGCCCATCTTGTTCTTTCCTTTACCTTTACCCCCTCTACCAGCTTTGTGCGGTTTATTCTTCTGGTTTTTCTGAACCCTTCCTGCTCGTATTGCATGAAGTGCAGGATTAGCATCTTTCTTTGGCAGCCATTGGGGTTGATTATTCATGCAGCTTAAGCATGGCATGTAGTTCATTTCACGGTCTTCCCCATGCCGTGCATATTGAAATTCTGCACGAAGCTGGTAAAATCCTTATTTAGAGAGACTAAGATAAGACTCATGCAGAATTTTTGACCAACTGGTTGACCGAGTCGCTCAAGTTGTCAATGTAGCCTTCCTTTTAAGAACGTGGGAGTAACAGATTGACCTTCCTCCTGCTTGCAATGGTGAATATTCCTTCACATCTGCAGAAGTTCCTAGTTCAGCTTGATTTTGGATAAACAATAGCTTTTAGTTCCTGGAGCATGTCATATGCACCAAGATTGAGCTAGATTTCGATTGGTATATTAGTCCATGGTCAACAACATGAGTACAGCAACTTCCCTTTGCCCTTTAACCCATGCAGCGTGAGCTGCAAGGTCCTGAGGAGGGATTTGCTCTCCAGGTTGTGCAACTGGTGCAGCAGGAATAGGCATTACTCAAGGTAGTTTTCCTTGTCTTCAGTTGAAAGTACCAAACGTAGTTGGTCCTTGTACCAATCATGAAGTTGGGTCGTGAGTTTTTGTTTCTCGAAGAAGAAAACTCTGAATACCGGATTTGTTTCCGATGAGGTATCTAGTCATTACAATAAAGTTCAAAACAATTAGTTATTTCGATAATTAAATTCTTAATAGAAATTAACTACCCAATTTAATTTACTAATTAAGACTAAGATCAAACTTGCAGTCCACACTTATTACCAATTGGTCTGACCAGGATGTAAACAAGTGGGGCAAGAGAGTAAGCGTTCTTCGGAGCGTTAATTGCAATTTATGCAACTCTTAGATTTATGGATACTTGTCAAAACATTTAGTCAGGCTTGTATGTAATCAATGTTAAGAGCATGTTTAGTATCATCTTATGCCTGGTCCAGGGTCTGACCAGATGACTCGAATTAAGTGTCGATTCCAAACGAGAACGTGTGAAAATCGTCTCAAGGTCCTGTCAAGTAGACGAAATTTCACCATGGGTTGGAAGTGGGTCCAGGGTTCTCTGACCAAGAGAAGAGACTCAAACCAATGGCACGTAGTGTTCTACGATATTGGGTGGCATTAGACCTTAACCTTTCTAGGGGTAATTCACATAAATGTGTCAAAACATGGTACAAAAGACGCATGTATAACAATTTGTAACACTTATTTAAAAACTTTTAAAATGCACTGTAGTAGTGGTCATTCCATGGTTTTACTGGTAACTCCAATCGTACTCGCATGAAGCAGTGAGAAATAGGTCAGCGCGAAGCATATTAAAAACCTAATTTCTTTAGGGAATTACGTAAAACAACCCGCCTTAAACTTCTCTTATAGTCTGTTCTAGTGGATGAGCCGTACTTTCCATGAGTCCATAGCGTCCAGTTTTTAATTCATGAAAAAACAAGTTTCAATAGTTTAGTCTTATTAATTTTTACAAAAACAGTTTTCCACGAAACAAATGGTTGGTCACTTTGGAGCATTACATTACGGCGTTGTAATATATTAGACTACCCTAACATCCATCTTTTAGTCTATGGATATTTAATTAGGCGTGTAAACATGTTAGTCATTAAATAATTCCTGCATACAAAGATTCATAATCAAAAAGATGATATTAAGCAACAAGTAATCATCGTAAATCCGAGTCTTCGCGTCTGTCTTCCCTAATGGAGAACCATAAGACCCTCACTAGGTTTTCTGCTAAAGTGCCTTATGAATCGCCCATTCATCAAAATGGTGATGAGTTGAGTATATAGCCGGAATAGGCAAATTAATAAAAGGGAGCATGACAATATAATAGTTTAATTTCATTCCCTTTTTAATCCTATATTAACAATTAACAGTTTTCAAGATCTAGATCTATCTGATTTTATTTTAACTATGGCAAGGAATCTATATCATTGTCATATTTTCTAGCAAAACATAAATAAAATCCTAAACGCAGCAGATCATCTAATATGTTTCAATTAATAGGCATATAGACAAGGCATATAATTAAAACATTAAGTGTAACCCATAAAACTAAACGAGGTGGTCGTTTTGATGATGCCATGTTGGGAATTTTAAAATACCTAGGTAACTAGTTTAGCCACGAGTACGCAGCGGATAGGACCTAGTAATAGCATATGGTTAACACAATTAAAAGGTAAATAGAAACGTGTACCTTTTGTCGATTTGATCAAGAAAACGAACCAAGCAACTAAAATAATTGCCTCTACGGTTGCTCACACAATCACGTCAACCGAACGTATTAAGCTTGCTAGGCTTAACTTCACAAATTAACAACCCTTGTAAAATAACCCGATTACTATGCAAAACCCTTGAATTAATAACCGAATAACACGAACCGAATTAGAGTTTAAAACTCTAATTATCACCTGCAATACCCTTGGACCGAATTTAAGCAAAAAAACGAAAAACCACCAGTTGGGTTTTTCTTCCTTCGAACCAAAAGGACAACAAACACCACGTGTTACTATTTGTAGTTTCAAAACAGGAAGCAACAATTGGAATTAATAACACCTTAAATTTGAATTGTTTTGGTGTATCTTAATATAACCGAAACCAACCAAACTTTATAAAAGGTTTTGTTAATTGCAATCGGTGAAAAGAAAACAAGGAGAAAACCGAATATGTTTTAGGATATTTTTAGTTATGTGTGCTCGTACAATTATGAATTAGATATCATGTATATATATAGCCCATGAATCCTAATTCATGATAAACTAGGAAACACATATCATTATCTAAAAACAATACCCTCCTTGTTTCCTAATTGGACTCGAAAACCCTCCCTACACCCTTAAGGATATCCGGCCACTATATGGTACCCTTCGGGTCCGGGTTTTGTCCAATTTAGTCCCTCGGTTTTTATAATATTGAAGGATAACATACTTTCTCCGTGTTTAAAGTGTGTGCCCCAATTAGGCTCACATGATCTCGTAACGTATTTGTGTTCTTCGACTGCCATAATCCAACAGGGAACTGTATACAGGGCCGTCTTTGAGGGTGTGCGGGGTGGGCGACCGCACAGGGACTCAAAATTTCAGGGGCCTTAAAATTTGTCACCTTAACAATATGTTAAATGTTGAGATAACTAATTTGCATTATATCTTATAAAAAATGTCATTTTACATATAAAAATTCTTCTCGAAAAGTCTTATTATTTAATTTCGCTCAGAGCTTTCAAAAATTTCAAAAATTTTGAGACGGCCCTGACTGTATATAGTGTAGCTTAGTTTGCATTGAGCTCACTGGTTCATTATTCATGTATTTATATTGTACCAAAACCCTCATTATGATTTCATGGAATTTACTCGAATTTACATGGTATCACAGCTACGATTCTCTAAACCCTAATTCATCCAATTCTTGTTATATTTTTTTTCTTTTCCCAGGCAAAGTGCCCTTCTCCGTATATCCTTACCTTATCCGGTATTAATACTTTTCCTTACCATAATATCAGTGACAGAATCACGGTGAGTGAGCGGACACTCATAGATTTTTGTGACGTAGTTTTAATTTTGTTAAATCCCTAGATTTTTCTTATATGTACTCAATCTATAAAAATTGCCTTTGTAATATTGTCTAATTTATTTTAAGTGCACCTAGTTATTTTATATCTTGGTTCCGTATAATATACCACTCACGTCACTATGGTCAATGCAACCGATCCTTCTGTCACCATCGTCTCCAAATCAGACAAGCTACTCATTGTTCAGTCCATTACTAGCCTCGCGTTGATCAAGCTTGATGTTACAAAAGCTAACTACACCTCTTGGTGTTTCTTTTTCAAAAATCAATGTAAAGGGTTGGAAGTTCTCGAACACATCCAATGTAAGGAAGCATCTACAAGTGTCGAGGTCATTGCTCCCCATACCATGGAATAGTCAAATCTTATATTTGTTTAACATGTTGCGAGGTTCTTGTTGCTAGACTTATTAAAGCTAGCCTTAAAACCGCTTTAGATGCTTGGACTTTCTCGATTCTTTTTTCTTGATAACAAAAGGACTAAAATCATTGCATTATGTGGTGAATTACGAGTCTTGAACAAAGGTAACATGTCAGTTGGTGCTTACTTGGCTAAAAGTGAGTCTATTGCTACGTTGCTAACCGACCTTGGATAACCCATGCCTGTCACGTATACCCTTAATGGCTTGACCAACCGTTTTGCTAATGTGGCAGGGATTATAGACCATCGTGACCTATTTCCTAATCTTGATATGGTTCGGTCAATGGTGGCCACCGAAGACCTTAGACTCAAACACAAGGTTACCCCCTCGACCATGATTATTAACAGCCGACAGCACCACCCATGAGTCTAAAACCCGAGACTCACGCACCACATCCTCTCCTAAGAGCATCTCCAATATTAGCATTAAATGTACCTTTTGCACTAATTTAGTGCAAAAAGGTAAAAATAGCGACAAAAACTCTTTCTCCAATATTGCACTATATACTAAAGATCAAATCCTTATTTTATCTTCTTCTGCACTGTCCATGCTACAGTGCTACTTGGGCTCCCACTTTGGGCCGGTTTATTGGGCTCCCATTTTGGGCCGGCCCAAGTAATGTTTTTAAAAAAAAATTGCCTGGCACAAAATAAGGAGAAAAAATATTACAAAAGTACCGATTTATTCAGATAAAAAATACCCGCAGAAATATCTTCGATACCTAATAACTTTAAAATAATCGACAGGGCCAGAAACGTACAACTCAGCCCATATAAAAAACAACAAACTATTAAACATTAGACGGAAAAAATAAATCCGCAAAAAAAAGTAAAAAAAAAATTAACGTCCCGCAATAACGCGAGGGACATAAGCTCATATAAGGAAAAAAAACAAACTATTAAACATGCTACCGAAAAATAAACCCGCACTATCAAACATGAGACCGAAAAAATAAACCCGCACAAAATACAATTAAAAAAACCCCGTATAGCCAAAAAATAAACCTTTAAATATGAGGCCCAAGTTGGGAGCCCAACACATAAGCCCATACAAAAAAAACAAACTATTAAACATGAGACCGAAAAAATAAACCCGCACAACATACAAAAAAAATAAAAAAATAAATGCCCCGCAACAACGCGGGAAAAATTAACGTCCCGCAGCAACGCGCGGGTAATCATGCTTGTTTTTTACAAAAGCGATTTAAGTTATTTTTTATCAAAAAACGATTTAAGAATTTTTTCCATTTTGCGATTTAATTTTTTATTTTGCGAGTTAATTTTTTTTTTAGAAAAAGTTTTGCTATTTATATTGTTGCTATATCTTGTGGTTCGAAAAGGGGTTACACAATTAATCTAACCGGTTTAACCAACCATATTTTTTATAACAAATTTTTCATTCATTGTATTTATAAGTAATATAAATAAGTTGAGAATGTTTAGTGTCAAATTTTAGTGTCCATATTGGAGGCTTGGAGCAACTTGCAAACAAATTTTAATAAAAATATGCTAAGTTGACATTATTTAATGCAAAATTTAATTTTAATACGTTGGAGATGCTCTGATGTATGTCGCCATTAAGCTCTAACCGGTCTTTACAAATGGGACATGGTTGTAACTTGTAAGTTTGTATATTATAGCCCAACAGCCACATTACAACATCAACAGGCCCGGTAACACCTCCAACAGGCCCACCGCACCAGGACAGCCCACCAGGTCAATAACAGGGAAAAGTGACTATTTTCATGGGAAAAAGTAAGACACGAATATGAAATGAAATGTAAATTGTGACTGGTTTTTAAGCAACATTTTGTGAATGTGACACATCAAAAAACTTTGCTTTTTATACTGTTTTTGAATTGAAGGTTGTGAAAAAGTAATTTCTTTCAATACTATCATAGTTTAAGGGTATGTTTAGTATCAAGTATTTGAGAGCGTTTTGTAGTAATTAGCGACTAGCAGTTTAAATAGTATAATGTTTGTTTGGCAACGAGCAACTAGCGGTTGAATCGTGTGTA
>BQNB010005122.1:0-89606 GCA_026074375.1 Tanacetum coccineum
TGCACCTCCTTATCTTAATTTTTAATGGGTCCCACATTATAAATGCTTTATATAGTAGTATAGATATATATATATATATAGGATAAAGATCAAATAAAAAGACAAATATTCGTGAGAATAATAAAAAAAAAAAATTTTGAAAAAAGTTCTCAAAAAAATCTGAAAAAATTTCACAAGATCGTGCATGTTGGTGCATGAAAAAGTTGTGAAAGAAGTTTTTCTAAAAGTGGATATTTTTGCCGAAAAAAAATTATGAAAAAAACGTTTGTGCATTAAATCGCTTTTTTTGTGCATCAAAAATTTGTTTGTGTACCAGACTTCTTTTGACTTTTTGCATCAAAATTTTATTGCGCATCAAACTATTACAAGTTGAAAATTTTGTGCATCAATTTTTTTTTTTGTGCATTAAAAAAACATATAAAAACTCAAAATTAGAAAAACTTCTTTTACAAAAGTTTTATGCACCAACACACCTGATTTTGTAAAAAAAATAGCATTTTTTTAGAACTTTAAAAAAAAAATTTCTTTTTTATCCTTCTCACGGATAATTGTCTTTTTATTTTAACCTTCCTATATATATATATATATATATACTAAAAACATAACCCGCCCAACGGGCGGGTTCGGTTCATAATTTTTTTTGAGACAATGTTTGTCGTTCAGTTCTAATGGTTGTCGTGTTTGTGTAGACATAGAATCTTCATTCCTCTTTTCTGTTTGATTCTTGACAGTATGACATATAGGTGTCCGTGTGAGAATACCGTCTTTGTTAAAAGCAAACCAACATTTGATAGTGTCTGGCCTTGGCTCTTAGTAATTGTCATTGTCAAGATAACGTCTTCTTATTTTTTTGAAAAGTAAAACAAATTTATACAAACTCTTGTATCATATTACATCATCCATCCTGAAACCAGAAGTATTGTTTACTTTGTCTTTCGGATGTTACCATGTTTTAGTTAACATGCCAGTTTCGACATCCATATTTACAAACACATTTTTCCCGTATGAATAAAAACTGTCAATGAAATTGAGACTTTTCTTCTACTAATCTATTGTCACTATAAGAATTGGAGCTATCTAATAATGTAACAGTTCTTTACAACGTTCTACTTTGTATAACGATTGAAAAATATAACTATATCATCTTCCTAACAGGGTATATCAGACATATGCGTGGTTTAAATGGTACAAAGATCATCTTGTCCAACCAACCATGTTATCGCTAGCTTGGCATGTGCTTGGTTCAGCTTTGCTATCAACTCTTGCTTCACTGAAAATCCGTATTGACTCCACCTATAGCTTCCCTCACCAGCTCTATCAAGAACATCCTTCACGGTTGCGTTTGCATGATATTTTTGCACTGACATCTGCCAACATTATGTAACGACATCCAAAGTTAGTTTCATAAAACTTGTTTTGAGACAATGTTTGTCGTTTAGTTCTAATTGTTGTCGTGTTTGTGATCGTTTACAAATAATTATATAAAGATTAATCAATTATAGACATACGAAATAGTTTATTGAATGCATAAGAAAAGAAAAGAAATGAATGTTTCATTTGATATGAGAAAGAAAAGGGTACTAAAGTATCTATAAGAACGAAGTATAAAAAAACTATCTAACGTCCAAGGAATCAACCCCATGATCTCAACTTCCTCCCCAACTTTAATCGTCCCTTGTTCAACACGAACAGTGGCCACAGTACCACCTCCCTACAAACAAAACAAATATGGTACAAGGTGTATTAGTATGCCTTTTAGGCTTTATTCGAAAACAAATAAAACATATTTTTAAGATTCACAATTAAAAAAAAACCATTGAACTATCCTGACCAGGAATCAATAACTATAAACTTTATGTTATTTCTCTTAAACGTTGATTCTTAATTATCATTAGAACTGTTTCCTAATGCTAACAAACTTCCGGAAAGTACCAACTTTTTAACATAGAAATAAAAGATTAGAGTGTAGTCATGGAATACCCATGTACTTCTGAAGTCGATCAGATCAAACACGAAATGGTCATTTCAAGAGTTGCTTTTCAATCCGATCAACCAAATCATCATAGTTTAAATCCTTGTCAGTTATCAATTAATACCCATAAACATGTTAAAAAACGCACAAGCAACTTATTGAAGTATCTACTCTATGCCCGTCACCCATAAACATGTTAAAAGCATCTAACTGATGCTAATTCGTTAACTTTCACAAAATCTAAGTTTGCATGTTTTTGAAGGTGTCTAATTAGTTTCATGACCATAATCTACAACACAAACCCTAATAAAAAGAACAACGTAGACCCTAGTCCCCAGTCAAACAACCAACCTTTAACATATCATATTTAAAACCTATTGCCTTGAACAATTAATAAAATGGATTGTATATAGTTCTTGACGCCTTGTTATAAAATTGAGCTTTCAGTACTCAGCTTTTATCAAAATACTCTAACTCACTTACCCAGGGGTCTTTGGGATTGCTTAGAGGTCGAGGGTGTTTTGGGAGCTTATCAAAGGTGCTTATCAGCTTATTGTATTAAGAAAAATGCTTAAAGGCTCATGAAAGAATAAAAAAGGGCTTTATGCAAAAGCTAAAAGTTCTTTTAAAAATCTTAGCCAAATAACCCTCAATAAAACTGCTTATGCTTTTCAAACACAATACAAGAGATGATATTTGGATTTGCTTTTCGTCAAACGAAACACATCAATCAGATAATCAATTCTCATATTGTTTGGCAGCAATGGGATTTAATATGTAAAATATTCACAAAGGCTTAACCTCACTTTTAACAGTTTTGCAAATACATCACATCAGAGGTAAAGTCGTGCACATAGAGATTATAGCTCAGTAAAGTATAACAAACATAAGTGGCATCCCTTATTTTTATTAAACCAAATATTGATCTAGCCTAAAAATTCATGGAGACCAGCCAAGACTTAACCCCTCACTTTCACAAGTCTAGTTGATTGACTGTCAGACAGCACATGCTAAAGACTTGCAAGAGATGTCATAAGCTATAGCAAACTGGTTACAGTTCTTCAAAGCATCATATACCAGAAATATGCAGTAAAGTTATAGGTTGATAGTATTTAGCTTTGTTCTACATGCCTTTCTTTTCAATTAAAGCACAATCAGATACAGAGGCTAGCTTTCTTGTTGTTAGCGGGTTAATTATAGATGAATCTATATATAACCAGGGTCTCATAGATTGCCACCATTAAGTAAACACTGTGGTCGTGTGTAAACATCTAATACCTAAACAAAGAAGTACACTTTAAACTAAATCCTGTATACACAAAAACAGGAATAAGAGTTGCAAATAAAGCATCAGATTGACGTTTTGTATGATGAATTAAGTCAACAAAAAATATTCTTCAACTTGCAGTGCACATAAGTTAAAAGCATAATCATCTGATGAAGGATACAGAAACCAACATATAAATTATCTTGTGGTAAGGAGGGCATACACATTCTTAAACACGTGTACAATCTAGAACGGGTAGAAGTTAACATAATGTATAACTTACATGGCGTGATGAAAGAAACATGGTAATTACAACATCGCTTATTTCTGCAACTTCTATCGGTGATCCTTTTACATAGATTCCCTTGTCCGAAAAGTGATCACACATGCTGCCACAACTGAATAGCCTGCCTGCACAAACAAAATGTTCTGAGATGTTCACATCTAGTAGATGAATGGCCACACGGTGATAAATTTTAAGTTCAACATCTTTAGACGAAAGAAATAAATGATATTCCGTAATCCAAGAATACTTATAAATATAATTAACTAAAACTATAAAAGAAAGGTGTTAATACTTGATAATGGTAACACCATTAACTTTTCACCGTCTTTACGATTTAACCCTTAAACCTTATATATATGCAATGGTTCATTCCGTTAACTTTGTACTTATTTTAGATATAACCAACCAGCTGCAGTTAGTTGATGTATTAAATCCTTAACTTTGTTTATTCCCGGGCTGTAACCCCTAGAATTTGTTTGTACTCGCAGAATATTGTGACAAATTGACATAAAGCATGTACCAGGAGTCAACCATTGCGATAAAAATTAAATAATCTTGCCCTCGACAAATGAACCTGCAAATTTTAAGTGCAGATGAACAATCAGAATATTAACCATTACAAAAGCAACAACATATTGGTAACCAAAATCAATATTAATGTCAAGACTACTCCAAAGATGCATGGGAGATGTACTTCCATATAGTGGAGTTCCCGGTCTGCTTGAGAATGGTGAGCCTGGTGCTTAAAGGGTGTCGTGATGTGTAATGCATTTCCATCCATCACACCGTAAAACTGATACAACTTTAATCAGTCAAGATGTTTTCTTTCCACATCAGGGCAATAGCTCTCTACAATATTTTTCAAGGAATTTTAGTTAAAAAGATCAACAGAAAGTAAATAGGAAAAGTGTTGCTAATTTCATTACACTAAGTTTAGATTCTGGTTTATAACAGACTAAATAGTAAATGCATAAAAATCAAAAACAGCTTATACCTGATACTCATTGACCTACAACAGATGGGGTATCTGGCATTACCCTAATAAAACGATCATGACCAGCCCGCTCCTGCGTTATACAAAACCAATTATGATTTACTTAAACATCATCATAAATGTAAATTTGTGAAATCTTATGCAGATCATGGAAGATAAGGGTCTCTAAATCTCATGTTTTGCCACATTTAGATTCTTGATCACGCATTTAGAGTATTGATGTACTGCCAGACAACCTATATAGATTATTATCAGATATAAAACATGAGATCCATTTGCTCGATGGATAACATAGTAAGAACACATATTACATTGTTTGTTAAAAAAAAGAGCGCATATTACATTATTACCATATGATCAGCAACTATATGATCATACGTTTAGTAATGTTAAAACTGAAATAGATCTGTTTTCACCAAACCTGAAGGTCTTTCAATTTGACACCAACAACTTATAAGAAACAGTGTATAACATATAGAATCACAATCAAATGAAACTTATAAGAAACACAATAAAAATTAATATAAAGATATTCAATTTTGAGATCATCTCATTTTTAATGAATGCTAAGAAACACATCATAGAGTAACATGCGTTACTTATCAATTAAAAAATCATTTTGAGCAACAACCCGAATCAAGGTAATCGCCAAAGTTCCCAACCTATAAAATGTTAAAAAATTGCAAAACATAAATCTTACCTCTACAGTGATTCTAGCCAGTTTGGACCAGTTGAAGATGAAAAGACAACAACAGATGTTCCAAAGAACTTCGCTCCATTTTTAGCACTTTTGATGCCTGAAATTTCAAGATTCACAAAAGTTTAAATGAATGTAAAAAATAATAAATCACGGTAAAACAATAGCAATAAGCAAATGCAAATACGTTTGTTTGTTTTGTAGGGTTTTGAGTCAGAGATCTTGATAAAAAAGACACTTATCTATAAATTTTGATGATTATCAAATGTAATTAAGGAATATATCTTCAAAATTAAATTGAAATATATCTACAAAATTTTATCAAAAAATAAAAATCGAAATTTGTATGTTGTTAAAGCATATCATTATTGTTTTTAATACTAAAACACAAATTGATTGATAGATCAACCGGTAAAACTTGTGGCATCTTTACCATAGGTCATGGGTTCAAACCTTCCCATACCCAACTTTTTTATTAAAATACCCGAAATTCCATGCAAATTGTGTGCCATGTCATCATTGAGGTGGCATCCAGTCACTAATTCATAATTATACAGTCATACTTAGCCCCATATATAAGTTATAGATATATATATATATATATATTAGTGGATGAGAAAAATAAATAGAATTGCTCAACGGATTAAACTAGGGTATCTAGCACTAAAGATGAGTGCTACAAAAAGGTTTATATATGGGTGGTTAGCTAATCAATGTAATTAGCTAAAAGAATATGTTAAATGAATGGGCTAATTTGGTTAATTCCTAAGTTGCCTCTTTATCACTTAAAAATACCTATATCACGTGAACGTGATCTCACTGCGGTCTCGTAATGATTTCAAGCACAAGTTATAGAATCAATAAATCACTGGCACACTCATAAACAAAGGAATCAAGCATAAAATACGTATGATATATACAGGCTCAAAATCCTCACATATTTACTGGAATGGTTATAAATGCGCAAGTAATGTCATCTATCCCGAGTCGGATCTGCTTTATCAATCGAGACACATCTCTGATTTCAAAAACTTTATTTATTAACTATGTTTTATTCTAATATATTAACTTAAGTGATAAAAAAAATTAGATTATCGAAGGCGAACAAAAGTTAAAATTAATAACAAGTCTGATTTTTCCAATTTATTTTCTCCCCACACTTAAGTTGAGCATTATGCGTAATTAGAAAATACACTTAAAAGTAGGACAAGCGGGAAAAATAAATAAAAAAGAAACGAGACTTCCCGGGGATCATAAGTGCTCGGTTGAATTCTGAATGATACGGCGCAAAACAGAACGCCAACATAAGCATGTGAACTCAACCATATATAATATCATGATCCAAATTTATCACATCCCCAAGTGCTAAGTTATCACCACCATCCAACCTCCATCTGTTATTAAATCTGCAAACTAGATAAAACTATGAAAACCGTAAAATACTAAAGCGCACTTTCGTAGGCAACGCGATTACATTTATGTATTATAATCATTGGTATTTGTTTTGTGATTAATTACTTACTAAATTGAGTTCTATGGGTGTATATTTGAAATGAAGGACAAGGAGTTGATTAAATTGAAGTGTGAGGCAAGGTTGAAATGTGGATTCATATCAACTCTGAAGCTAAAATGATCTTCTTTGTATATATCTGCGGGTATGCGACTTAACTTCTTCCTGCAAGGCTAATGCTTGGAATTATTGTATATTCATGTGGCTACTTCTTCATGCCTTGGGAAAATATACTTTAGAAGTTTGTAAATAAAAGTTTTATTTCTCATCGTTTGTCTAATTACGCTAAAAAGGTAATCAGATGTTGGATTTCTTATTTATGGATTGGAGATTGAGTTCCCACTCAGGGTTGCTGCAATGGAATTCATTGATCCAAGAGCTGTAACGGTTAGTATATTGATGCCCTTTTAGTGTGCTTTGTTATATGACTTGAGTTTAACTTTAATGATCATGATAAAAGGGCATTCAATCATGCATCACAGCTAAGTAATGTAATAAGTCACACTTAACTTGCAGGTCATTCCTATCCTGAGAGCTGGTCTTGCTCTTGCACAGCATGCATCATCCATCTTACCAGCAACCAAGACATACCACCTTGGTAATATATAATATTGTTTAATTCGTTAATATAAACAAACCTATGCAATTAAACATTTAAAGCGTTAACTTTGTCTATTTTCTAATTGTTTTATAGCTATATATTAATTAAGCTTCATCAATAATACACCACGTTAGAGATATTGAACTACCTTTTTTATGGTTAAACATGATCTGCCTCAAGTTGCTGTTAGAGTGTGAAGACATTCCAATCATGGTTTTCTGTCTTCGTCATCATCGTCACCAGGTAATGTTTCAAGATGGTTGAAATGCTCTTCATTTTAGTTCCCTTTATGTAATTTGGCAGTTAGCATGCTTATCTTAGATGTTGGATTTCGATTCACTGCCCATCTAACCCAACTTGCATACATGCATAGATTCATGACATGAATCCAAGATGTTAAATTGACAAGAACACGAGCTTAACTTTTTTCAAGGTAGCATGTGTATAATAGTAGTATGTAGTAATTTACGTACACTATGTATAGTCTTGTGTATAAAATTGAATAAATGAGTACCGGGTGTGAATTACAGGCATTTTCAACTCCATTTCACATGTTACTGTCAAATATATCTCTATGTGAACCAAAGGAATACCGTATGTTTACACCTCACAAGATACTAAAGAATTTCTAAACAATAAAGAATTTATACGTGTGACAATTTTGTATTGTCTGTTTTGAAATCTTGATTTTCATAGTTGAATAAATGGTGTTTCATTAGAACCTAATAAACAATGGCCACTTTATGATGTATATGCTCTTTAAAGTACTAGTTGGATACCCGCGTATAGCGGCGGCGATAAAAATTGCTAACTCAACTCGCTCCGCAATTCCCTACCCGCTTAGAGAATTCGTTTGTTTGGGTTTTCGTAGCTTTCCCGCAACATCATATTAACATCATTCTCGCTTGTATAAAAACTCACACACTCTCTTACCCATCAAACATTGTCTCCAAAAGTATATATCTTTTACGAATCAAGTTTGTATTCAAATTAAAGTTAAAGTTCTTAAAAAAAATCAAAATAACCCACTAAAAATGTGAAAAGCTAAAAATTTATAAAAATATATCAAAATGGATGTTGAATTAAAGATCACAAATTTTTAGAAAATAAGATGAAATTAAATCATAAAAAAAATAAATAGATAAAAAGATATGTCAAATTGAATGTAACACCCCCAAAAACAGGTCGCAGCGGAATGTATGTCCGGGGGCGTTACTTCATAATACAACAGCACAAGATACAAGAGAACGACCTCTAAATGTGTCGTTTGAAAAGTTATCTCGTTGATTTTCTTGAAATTGATATAACATTTGTCCCATAATTGCATCACAATGAAAAGCTTGAAAACAATACAACGAGATTTGATCATTTGAATGTAGTAGACTCCAATGCATATCAAGTAGGCCAAGCATCTAATTCACCTGAGAAAAACATGCTTAAAAGTGTCAACATTAAAGTTGGTGAGTTCATAGAGTTTTGTAAGTATAAATGTAAATGTTGGAATCCAAAGATTTATAAAGTATGTATGACCATTTCAATCCTTATAATAATCGCCAAAAGTGTAAGAGTAAATGTAGAACCAAAAGAGTTTAGTGTTTATTGCTTCGCCGCAATATAATGAAAAGTGTTCAGAAATTAGTAATGTTAAAATTGATACATTGGATTAAATAAACTTGTTTGTTACAATAGCCCGAAGCTTAAATTGTTCATCCATGAAAAGTAAAGATTTTAAGACATAACAAATGTTCCCAAAATGTAATGCACCCAAATCTTTATAGTAATGACTCCAAAATGATGACCACCAATGTATCCTTGTTTCTTGTACCTTATTGACCTGAGAAAAACATGCTTTAAAACGTCAACATAAAGTTGGTGAATTCACATGTTTAATAAATGTATAAAAATAGGACCGCAAGGTTTCTAATGTAAGACATGTAACACATACAACATCTTAAAAGTAATTTACGAAGTGCACTAAGCTCATGACACCGAAGCTCGACATCTATGTATGCAATTTAATGCACATAATGTGCCCGTGTAGATGTTCAAACCCGCAACATCCAAATTGTTCCGACATGTATACATTCGTTGTTTCAGTACATTCGAAACTGATGAGCGCTACTCACCCGAACGGGGATGTCAATCCCAAATAGATCTATTCATAACATTCGCGCTCGCTAACTAGCAATTGACAGTTCATGATAGTGGGCAATAGTGGGTTTAGCTACTTAGGCCAACTCGTAACTTGTTTAAAAAGGATACTTGCGTCCAAATGTAAAACGATGCATGTTTCTCACCCCAAAGTTGTAAAACAATATAATTGTATAAAAGCGGGGGCTATGAACTCACCGTAAGTGAATGATTGATTATCTAAATCAAATAAGTGAACCGTCTCGGCAATCCGAATGCAACCTAATTAATTATAGGCCGTATGAGTATAATGTATTATATATAAATAAAGCATCACATGTTATATAGTCACACCACCACCTAATAGTTTTTATTAAATCTTTAAAAGTTAAATTAATAATTAACCCGTACTTTGTTAAATAAAAAGTATATGTACTTGTATATGTAAAGAAAAATGTTATTTTTATTTACCAATGCATCATTTGTAAAAATATATGATTTAATGTTTTTATTGGTTACGTAATGATATTTCATTATTAATTTAATTGTTTTATAAAAAGAGTGTATAAAAGTAAAAATAGTACGCGCGATTTTAAAACCTCATATCTTTATCGTTTTAACTCCGATTTATACGTTTCTTATGTCCACGACTTCGTATTAAGAAAATCTATCAAAATATCATATTTATAAAAAGTAAACCCCTGATGAACAGTAACATTTACTGTTCATAACAGTTCATAAAAATGTTTTTATATAATTAGTTATATATATATCTTATAAAGTACGTAACTTGTTCATTTTAATTCCGTTTCTCAAGTTTCTTATGTCCACGACTTCGTATTGAGAAAATCTATCAAAATATCATATTATAAAAATTAAACCTCTGATGAACAGTAACTTTTACTGTTCATTACAGTTTATAAAAACTGTTTTTATAGAATTAATTATACGTAACTTGTTTAAATCATAACTCGTTCATTTTAATTCCGTTTCTCGAGTTTCTTACGCCCTTGGATTCGTTATGAAAAGTACTAGGTTTACAAAATATTTATTTTTATAGTTCAGATCCGAAACAGTAGGTATGTGTATAAAATAACTTTTATAAAATTACTTTTATGCGTTTAATTAACGTAAACTTGTAAATGTCATATCTTTTTCGTTATAAATCCGTTTTTCGAGTTCTTTACATGCTTACGATCCTTGTGAAGAGTACTAATTTAATAAAATATAAAATGTATGGGTTAAGTGTCGAATTTCAACAGTAGGTATTTAAAGTTAATTAGGGTTTTTGATTAATAAAGTAAGTTTTATAATTACTTTTATTTATGAACCTTGCACCATTATGTTTTAAAGTATTATTCCATTTTTCTTTCATATTTTTAGTCCTTTTAAAGTCCATAACACTTGACCAAATGGAATCCATCTCCTCATGATATTTTTATACATAAGTTTGTAAATAAACCTTCAACACCATTTAATTTGTAAACTATCCATATAATTTATTTAGTGATTATACTAAGTATGTACCTTTATTTTGAACATTAATTCACCATATACACATTTAAATTCGAATCATATATGCTTTAAAATACTTCATGTGTCACAAAAATGAATCTAGGTGGTGTTTAACATATATAATAAGTATGTACACATAAGATAATGAATGAATGGAAATGAAATACTTTAAGTAGACCTTATAGGAGATGAGTAGGAAGATGAACACAAGATAAAAACCCTAACAAAGCTTCCAAATCCAAAACCCTAATCAAGAAAACCCTAAATATGTTTTCTTGATTAATCCTTGTCAAACCCAAATCCAAGCTTGAAATAACCTCGAGTAACCTTAGATATACCTAGAATGAACCCTTGTATGCTTGGAATACTTGGAATAAAATTTATATGAAAACCCTAGCTTATAAATTTTTGAGCCGTGGGTTTGAGTTGAAGAACAAGAGAGAATTTGTTTGGTTTATTTGCTAGTGTATGTTGTGTGTTTATTTCTACATGGGACTTCCTATTTATAGCAAGAAGTATTGCATAAACATCCTTAAAGACTCATGGTTTAAGGAAAGTGGTAATGTGGTTTAGGGTACACATGTGTAAGGGTTGATGTGCCAATTACTAGAGAAGTGTGATCAAGGGTACTTGTGATGTGCCAATTTATGGATACATGGGATGAGGTACTAGTGTGTAAGGTTTATCACATGCAAAGATAAGAGTTAGTGGTATTTTGTGTTTATTTCTTGTATAATCATACTAGGTCCGGTTTTGAGGAGTTATAAATAAATAAAATAAGTTAATTTTGGGTATTGGGTATAAAAGTGGGTATTTGTTTGAGTGTAGATGGGTAAAGGTGCTTCCGGGTATGTCCGAATGTAATTTATTGCGAAACGTAAACGTTTTACATAACCAACAAAAATAAATTATTTATCATGTTACAAACATGATAAATAATTTATTAAATACTTTTATTTAATAAAAAGTGATAATTTAATATAATTAAATTATTTTCGTGTCGGTACGCGTTGTGTTTAAAATTTTGCGAGGCTATTTTAGTCATTTTCTGCTTGTTTTCGTGTCTCGGTCAAAACTAAAAAGTTGTTCGGAATTTCGTTTTACATCAAATTGCTTTAGAGTCCGAGTTGTGAAAACGTGATTTAGTGAGTCATTTTTGATAAGTCAACTTAGGAATAAAATCTATATTTTCTCGTTTTCAAGTCAAATAAGTAAAAAAAATAAATATATAAGTTTGTACTCAAGGTATGTAATAATAAATATGATTTATTATTGAAATATGTTCCGAAAATTTTACCAGTTACGCAGTAATTGTTTTTATGTGACGTTAAAAGATCAAAAGTCCAAAAAGTAAAATCGGACCTGAAAAGTTACAGTTTAAAATAGTCATTTAAAATTCCAAAAATTGTCGGATGTTACATTGAAAATAAAAGTAATTTTTTAATTAAAAAGTGACACATGTCACTCTATGATGTGATTTTCTAAAATAAGATGGATGGTCAAGATTGCACCTCCTTATCTTAATTTTTGATGGGACCCACATTGTAAATGCTTTATATAATAGTACTAGTTGGTTATCCGCGCATAGCGACGGCAATAAAAAATTTACTAACTCAACTCTTTACGTAATTTCCTATCCGCTTAGTAATTTCGTTTGACAACACTTTGAATGTATGTGTTCGTTGTATGTGTTCGTTGCATGTGTTCGTTTGGGTTTCCCGTAGCTTTCCCGGAACACTATATTAACATCATTATTCTAGCATGTAAAAAGACAATTCTCTCTCTGAATGTATATAGTTTTAATGTATCAAGTTTATATTTAATTAAGGTTAAATTTGTAAAAAATATAAATCAACATAAAATAAACGCACTAAAAATGTAAAAAACAAAATTATAAAAATGTATCAAAATGGATGCTAAATTAAAGAGCATAAAATTTTTAAAAATATGGTGAAATTACATCATAATAAAATTAAATTGATAAAAATATATTTCAATTTGAAAATAAATGTGTTTTTTTAATCAAAATGTGACACATGTCACTTTATGATGTGATTCCTTAAAATGAGATGGATGGTCAAGATTGTACCTCCTTATCTTAATTTTTAATGGGTCCCACATTATAAATGCTTTATATAGTAGTATAGATATATATTAGAGTATAAGTAACAGCTTTTAAGTCCTAAATATGTTAGTCATACTCAAATTTCAGTGGTTTTTAGGCATACTCAAATTTTTCAACATACAAAAAGTGAGTTTGCATTTATTTATACAGTTGAATAGCAAGGGATACATATGATGAAGTATTACTCTAAGTGCCTATTGTCATCTTCAAGGCGTGGTTCACCGTGATCTTAAGCCCAAGGTATATAATTGATTTTTCAACCAGATTTTGTATGACTTTTAGCTGTTACAGGTCTCAAATAAAAATTATCTTCATGAATTGTATTGTGTTATACACGTTCTCGCTATCAGTTTGAAAAGTTCTATACAAGTAGTATATTAGCTTTGCCAAATCCTCAAACTTGTAATTACTTAAAACTTGACTCACCGACTATGCAAATATAGGTTCTATTCGAACTTCGCTTTTAGTGTTTGCCTTTTTACAAACTCTATAGTATGGCTAGATGACCAATGCATAACAATGTCCAGATGGGAGATTGAATGATATCATTTTAAATGCGTACTACATTGCTCAATTGGTCCCTAATACTAAAAATTTGAGTTGGCGTTGTTATTTGTTTATCAGGTACTTACTTTCTAAAGATGTTGATGGTGTGAAATTTCACTTTATCTCTTATTGATTTATGAGAACATTGGCATGTATTTTTGAGGTTAGTTATGGTGCGTAAAGGACGAAGAGTATACAAATAAGATGCAACTAATAGATTTGGATGGCCTAAACAAACAGACAGAGAGTCGTTTGTCTCTTCAACCATGGAACATGCTCCTATTGCAAGACCATTACCAACAACTTATTTAGCACCCCCAATGAAGAGTTACAAAAGTTATAATGAAGGTATAGACGAGGAATTTATGGAAGACGATTTTGAATATTCTATGGAGGAGTTGTGGGAGGTAAGTTGCTTTTTCTTTTGATCGACTACATGTCGTTAGACATGCAAGAGCAATATGTAACTGAAGATTTCTGTCAAATGCATTCTGATACACTTGTCAAACACATAAAGTTTAATCATGGATACACTTCCAAGAGCCCTGCCATTGTTAATGTATGTACATGCATTCTCTCTTTTTGGAATTCATCTGTTAGTTTCATGTTAGGTAATAACTAAAGTCATTTTTGTTCTCTAAATAAATTTTAGTTGCTTGAGATAATGGGAGAGTTTAATGTGGACCAACAATACGCATTCTGTCGGTTTCATACTGGTGTACCTCGACTTCCTCCTAGTGGTTTGGTTGTGTTAAATCCTAAGTTAACGATTTTGAGAAAGGTATCGTATGAATGCAATTGCTTTGTTTATTGGAGTTATTATGTTGCATATCTGTTATAATTGTGTTGTTGTCTGGTACAACATTCTTCAACCAACAACAACGCGCTGACGATGGGGTGTCTTAGCTGTCGATGATGATCTGCCAAGTGTTATGACATGTGCTAATTACTTAAAGCTTCCTCCGTACTCAACCAAGGTGAGTGAAGCTTAATAAAAGTTATTTTTTGGTCTCCACCTTCTGTTCAAGTAAGCTTGTCAAGTGGGGAATAAAATTTAATAAGACATTTTCAAGTTGCCATTACTGAAAGATAGTCTCAGATTGGAAAAGCCCGTCACTAAAATGACACCTATTGTTGAGCCAACTAATGATCTTGCTCTGCTTCTAGAGCTAATTTCAAGTACTGGATATTGTTACCAATAACTTATCACTTCAAGTTTTCAATTATGAATCTGTAGTATGTATCATTTCAATTCGGCATGATTTTTTTCAAGATGAATTATACATTGATTGAGTTCTGTTGTGAATGATGACATTAAATGGTTACCACAGAGTATAGTACAGCAAGAATTGTCGTGAACGCATAAGAGGCTGGGGTAAAAGCTATAGAAAACTATAACACTATGACTAATTTACTGCCTCGTGGTTTAGGGTACTGAAACCTCGATTGCGTGTCTATTGTTTTGTGATGTTTCTATAAAAATCCTATAAAACATGCTTTGCTTACTAAGTCTTTTCATTCTTGCTAAGATGAAAGGTTGTTTATCATAACAACTTAATGCCACTATATACATACATCTCTTAGGTTAGTTGCCATATTTGAAAAACCATGGTAAACTTATTTGGATAAGACAACCAACTCTAAGCACTATTGGTGACAGCCAAAAGTTCAATATAGACTCAATATTTGTCATAGACCCAATGAACCAATCCTAGCCACTTATTTTTTCATCAAAAATAAAAAAACCCACTTTTCGCCTCTTTTTTAAAAATTAAATATCTCACACACTGTTAATCGTTATGTGACAACCAACATCAGCATACAATGCTTTTACCTGTTATCAACTTACTCTCTTGCGTCTGCATCTGTCTTTTATTCACTCTTCTTTCATACTGTCTTTGATGACGTGTTCTTTCAGCAACGGACTTCTTAACATTACCCAGGTGTTGGATTAAGTGTATTATCTGAAGTGATTTGGAACCTCGAGACCATGTAGTTCCACAAAGTACGTTTCAGTCATTGACTGTTATAATCCAATGAAACATTAATTGATGACTTCTGGAACTGTTGTTTACCACCCAAAAGGCGCCTATGGATCCATCTTCTGAAATACATCTTGTCAAGTGCTTTGAAGTTGAACTACGTTAAGGACATTGTACTTGTGAAAGTAACAACAATCTTGACCAAAAGATTGACATGAATTCCGTCAGAAACCATAATCAGACGTGAGAGCCTTTAAGATCATCTTTAGAAAGAACTAGAAGTGTTGGAATGAAGAATCGAAAATATGCCAGTGCATCTTACTTTTGCTTTTGTCATCTGGTATTTGATGGCATAACATCTTGGTTTCAAAATTCAAGCTGCATTCCTTTACTAATTTGCTGGATGCAGTCTCTGAATTACTGTCTTCTTTCTCAGAACAAGTGTCTTGTATGACAACTAAATCAACTTTCAATGAATCAACATTCAATGCTGGAATTGGAGTTGAATGATCTTCTTGTGTTTGCATCAACTTCTTTTGTTTTAACAATTGTGGAGTTCGTTGTTGATGAAGAATTAACTCAAGCATGTATTTTCCGAGGGAATCCATGTTAAAGATCATTGCATCGTAAAATGATTGAGCATCATATCTTGTATAATTCTGCATACGCGCTTTTAATTCTGAATTGAAAGCATTTTCAAACGTTGTTCTGAGATTAGTCAAAGTAGTTGTGCAATCAGTCCTAGAAAGTATATCTTTAGTAAGATGTTGTTCTAGTAAATCCAAGTCTTGAGAGAACGTTCTCTTGAAGATAGGCATCGTGCCATAATCTTGTAAAGTTTCTGAGAGAAACTTAAATAGAGACTTGATTTCTTTAAGACTGTGCATGCATCTACTTCTTGAAAGTTAGTCTTCTCTTGAATGTAAATTTGAACACGAAGAAACTGTGACATTCTGAAGAACACTTGATGTTTGAGTTTGCAAATTTGTATTTGAATTTGACATTATGAATGATGTTGTGGTAAATGGATATCGGATCTTAAGTGTTATGAAGTGATTGATTGTAGTTTTAAAGAATACCGGTCACAGATTTTACAAATCTTTGATTAAAACCGAGAAAAGAATTGTATCTTTCGCGGGATTTTACAAAATCAAGAAGAAACCGTGAATGAAAAATTAATTGACATTTCAAGTATGATTAAGTTGATTGTTGGTTTGATTGGTTGTGTTTGTTGTGTTGAGTAATTGTCCTTTTAGTCCGAATTAAAGTCCAAAAAATGAAAAACTGTCAATAACTCATAGTAAACGAGCTTTTTGGGCCTTAAGAAATCCTAACCAGCTAAAGGGTGGTTACAGCGTGATCCGTCTCGTTTTTCTCTTCGATTTGAGAGGTCACGGGCCTGAAACGGACTTACGGATCAAAAGTTTCGCAGTTTTACTGAAACCCTTTTCTTCACACAAAACGCAGTGAACACCAAAACGCAGAACACAAAACGCATGTGACACCGAAAAACGCCAGATGACACCAAAACGCAGTACTTTGTCAAAACGCAATGAATCTTGGTCAAAACGCAATGAATCTTGGTCAAAACGCAATGAATCTTGGTCAAAACGCAACGTAATTATGTCAACGCAACGCCTATTGTCAAAACGCAACACTTTATTGTCCAAACGCAATGAAAATTCTTCAAAACGCATGAAATTTCATC
Organism: Tanacetum coccineum; assembly: GCA_026074375.1. Taxonomy (NCBI): domain Eukaryota; kingdom Viridiplantae; phylum Streptophyta; class Magnoliopsida; order Asterales; family Asteraceae; genus Tanacetum; species Tanacetum coccineum. The sequence goes on from BQNB010005122.1 coordinate 17,334, forward strand.
AAAACGCAAACCTGCAATCAAAACCAATGAACCAAAACGCAACCAAAAAACTCAAAACGCAACATGAAGAAGTCAAAACGCAACATGAAAAAGTCAAAACGCAACATGAAAAAGTCAAAACGCAACATGAACTTTTCCAGTTTGTCAAAACGCAACGACGAAATATACGACTTTTTCTTCAAAAAATGGCCTAAAAATCACCCTTATTGCCTCTTTAAGCTTGATTTCTCTTGCACAATTAGCTACCTTATGCCTAGATCTTGTTTAATAACATAAACATTCACACATCTAAGCCCAAAAATTCGGGTTTGATTTTTTTCTTTTGACTTCCTTTTGACCCACGAATTTCAATCACTAAACACCCCTTTAGCTCTGGTACCACATGTTATCCCACTAGTTAATCCATTACACAACACTAATTATACCAAGATGCTAGAAAATGAGAAGAAATCTTAGAGAGAGAAACAAGGAAAGAAAGTTAGATTAGAGAGAGAGTGGGAAGTTACAAGTGAAATGAAATTGCAACCAACACCCTTCACCAAGTGTGGTGAAGGGATATTTATACCCTTAGCCATTTACTTGGCACATGGGCTTTTCTACTTGGGCCGGGCTTGGCTAAACTTGGGCTTTGAGCCCGAAACACGGACAATATTAGATTACAATCCAAGCCCGTTGAACCCGACTAGCCTATTACAACACAAGACCTAGTTTGACTTTCTAAGACCGATAACATTCTTGTTTGACTAAATATAATTAAGTCTAACAATTACAGTTTATAAAAACTGTTTTTATAGAATTAATTATACGTGACTTGTTTAAATCATAACTCGTTCATTATAATTCCGTTTCTCGAGTTCCTTATATCCTTGGATTTGTATTAAGATAATTTATTGAAATATCATATTTATATGATTTAAACCTCTTATGAACAGTAACTTTTACTGTTCATAACAGTTTGTTTTTATATAATTAATTATATACAACTTGTAAAATACGTAACTTGTTCGTTATGATTCCGTTTTTCGAGTTCTTTATGTCCGTGGGTTCGTATTAAGGAAATTTATCAAAATATTAAATTTATAAATATAAACTCTCAGGATGAAACAGTAAACTTTACTATTGCATTGCATTTATAAAAACTGTTATTATAAAGTTAATTAATATAACTTGTAAAATTCGTAACTTGTTCGTTATAATTCCGTTTTTCGAGTTCCTTACATGCCTAAGATCCTTGTAAAGAGTACTATTTTTATAAAATATAAAATGTAGGGCTTATGGTTCGAATTCCAATAGTAGATATAAAGATATAATTAGGGTTATTAATTAATAAAGTAGTTGTATTCATTTTTGTAAAGACCTGTTACACCATAATTTTACAAGTGTTGTACCGAATATCTTACAAGTATTAAGTCCCTCTAAATTTTCATGTCACATGTTCATTATGAAATCTTCAAACAGTTTATATAACTTAAAACTGAAATCTAGGTGGTGATTAACTTATAACATCAAGTATGAACACAATATGAAATGAATGAGAACATGGAATACATTAAATGGACCTTTAGAAACAAGTAGGATGAGAGCATAACAAGATGTAAACCCCAAACCAAAGCCTTCAAAATCAAAACCCAAATCAAGAAACCCTAAATATGTTTTCTTGATAATTCCTTGTTAAACCCGAATCCAAGCTTGTTAACACCTTGAGTAGCCTTAGGTAACCTTGGAATGAACACTTGAAGACTTGAAATGCCTTAGATGCAAAATTAAAATGAAACCCTAGCACCTTTAAAGTATGTCGTGGGTTTAAAGGAGTGGGGACGGATTTTTTGCTTTGATTTGCTTGTATGAAGTGTAAGAGTATATTTATGGACCTAGGGCTTTCCTTTTATAGTGCAAGAAAACCCTAAACAAGCTCAAATGAAACCATGGGAGTGTAAGTGGTTTAAGGACAAGGTCAAAAGACCTCTCCTCCTCCCTATGCACATCTCATGGCTGAAATGGGGGGGAGGTACAAGTGACAAGCCAATCTTTAGTAACTTGGGTCCAAAGTACAATAGTGTAAGATATAACATGTGTAGAAAAGGAATTAGTGAAAGTTTTGTATTTATTTCTTATGTAAATGCTCATGTCCGGTTTTAGGGAGTTGTAGGTAAACAAAATAATAATCTAGGAGATTGGGTATAAATCATGTGGTATTGTATGAGTGGTAGATGGGTTAAAGGGAGCTTCCGGGTATGCACCATAATGTACATTTATTGCGAAACGTAAGCGTTACGTGACCAACAAAATAAATTATCAAAAAGTTATAAATTATACGCCTATAATCATATAACACTTGCTTGATGTAAAACTTAATGTTTGATGTCCGTGTTACATTGAACGTTGATAGGGATTAGTAAGTTTTACGCGATATTAACGTATAAGGTAAATAAATTAAAAGCGAACGCGTAAAACACTAAAAATAAATAATGGAATTTATTAAAATTGTAAATAACCTGAAAATGAGAAATTTTACAACGACTAACCACAAGGATGACAAGGAGGTGTTTGTTTACAAGTAGCCTATAAGGATGTGATGGAGGTGCTTGGTAGGCTGCTTGGTGATATGGTGATGATGTCATAGAGGTGATAGGGTGCTTGGTTGGTTTAAAAAATGGGTAAAAATGAAGTAAAAAGGGTGCCAAGTAGGTTTAGGGTTTCGGGTTAGGATTTTTGGTTTTAATTTGAGTTAGGGTTAGGGTTTAAGATAGTTTAGGGTTTAGGATTAGTGTTAGGATTAAGGTTTAGTGTTTAAGATTAAGGTTTAGGGCTTAGTTTTAAGGTTTAGGGTTTAGAAGTCATGCATTAAGTGCTTGTACCTTGTGTTAAAGTGGTGGTAAAGTTTAAACATGGTTTAAGAGCTTAAATGACCTAATTAGGTTTTTAGGTATGATTAGCTTGTACATTGTGCTTTAGAAAGTTGTAACTTGATTTAGGAGGGAAAACATATTCAAATGTTGTTCATTGTACACTTTTACACATTCTTTAGAGGCTTGCACATTCATTTTATATGTATACATTACATATAATTAGGGTTTAGATGTAAACGTTAATGTTTAATGCTTGTTTTGATATAACGTTTTGAAAAGTACGTTAAATGGAGAATGTACTTGGAAAAAATATATTAGATATATACTAGACATATTAGATTTTACATGAATAGAACATAGATAAAAATTGCATTGGTAGTAGTGGACAGAGCTCATTTACTTTAGAGATGCAAGTTACGTTGCATAATGAGATAAAGCAAAAATTTCCCTGTAAGAAGGTGGTATATAAAGTGCATATAATTTAATAGATGCATATTACATTGCATCAAATTTAATAGATGGATAATTACATTGATGAAAATTAGGGGTTGTTATAGTCTCCCTCCCATAAAAGAAATCTCGTCCTGAGATTTTAGTTTAGATGGCCAGAGTGAATTTGAAAACCAAAAACTTTGTATAATTTGCACGAATTTGATCTTCGCGTTCCCATGTAAATTCTGGTCCTCTTTTAGAGTTCCATCTTACTTTGACTATAGGAATACGACTTTGCTTTGGTTGTTTGATTTCTCGATCCATGATCTCTACTGGTTCTTCCACAAAGTTGAGTTTATCATCGAGTCAAAGCTCTTTTATTGGAATGACAAGGGATTCGTCAGATAAGCATTTCTTTAGATTAGAAACGTGGAAAGTACTATGGATATTACTGAGCTCTTCAGGAAGCTCAAGTTTATATGCCACTGGGCCAATCCGTTCAAGGATTTTGAAAGGTCCAATGTACCGAGGGTTAAGCTTTCCTCGTTTTGCAAATCGGATGACACCTTTTCGAGGTGACACTTTTAACATAACACGATCTCTAACTTGAAATTCTAAAGGCTTTTGCCTTACATTGGCGTAACTTCTTTGCCGATATCTTGCAGCTTCCAAGCGTTGTCGAATTTTCACTATCTTTTCAGTGGTTTCATGGATTATTTTTGGTCCTGTAAGTTAAACATCTCCAACTTTGGGCCAGCAAACAGGTGATCTGTACTTTCGTCCATAAAGTGCCTCAAATGGTGCTGCCTTAATACTGGCATGGTAACTGTTATTGTAAGAAAATTCTACTAATGGAAAGTGTTTTTCCCATCCTTTTCCAAAATCTATAACACAGGCTCGAAGCATGTCTTTGAATGTTTGGATGGTTCTTTCACTTTGTCCATCAGTTTCAGGATGATATGCCGTACTCATATCTAATTGAGTACCCAAAGCCTTCTGTAATGATTGCCAAAATCTGGATGTAAAATAACTATCACGATCCGAGATGATGGATATTGGTACTCCATGTCGGGAGACTATTTCTTTGATGTATAACCTTGTAAGGGTTTCCATACTATCTGTCTCTCGGGTAGGGATGAAATGTGCGGATTTGGTAAGGCGATCGACAATGACCCAAATTATGTCATGTTCGTTTGATGTTTTAGGTAGTTTTGTGATGAAATCCATTGTTATTCTTTCCCACTTCCACATAGGAATCTCTGGTTGTACCAGTAGGCCAGATGGCTTTTGACATTCTGCTTTAACTCTAGAGCATGTTAAACATTTGCCAACATATTCAGTGATGATTGCCTTCATGTTAGGCCACCAATAGAGTTTCTTTAGATCCTGATACATCTTGTCAGAACCTGGGTGAATGGAATACTTCGATTTATGGGACTCATACATGATCAAGTCTCTCATATTACCAAAGAGTGGTAACCAACTTTGATTCTTGATTGCAGTTTTAATACACGCAAAAATATATATACTAATATAACCTTAAGAGTAATTAAGAAAATTACCAAGTTACCCTTGATAAAATTCACTCTCAAATATATATATATATAATATAAGTTTGGATGAATGGTCATAACTAATGATCTAACTCGGAGTGGTTTGATTCGTTCCTTCTGGCTTAAGGCATCTGCTACAACATTTTCCTTTCCAAGATGGTAGCGAATTTCACAATCGTAATCTGCAAGCAATTCTAGCCAACGACGTTGTCTCATGTTCAACTCTTTCTGATCAAGGATATGCTGAAGACTTTTATGATCAGTGAACACAGTACATTTGGTGCCATACAGATAGTGTCTCCAAATTTTAAGAGCGAACACTACTGCTCCTAATTTGAGATCAATAGTGGTATAGTTTTCTTCATTAGGCTTAAGTTGTCAATATGCAAATATCAAACCCCCTTCTCTCTTTACATTAACACCGCTCCTAGACCTTGATGGGATGCATCACAGTAAACAACAAAATCGTCATTTCCTTCTGGTAATGCTAAGATTAGAGATTCACATAGCTTTTGTTTTAGCAATTGGAAATCCAACTCTTGATCTTCGCCCCAGATATACTTCTTGTTTTTCTGGGTTAATTCAGTCAAAGACTTTGCAATCTTTGAGAAATCTTTGATAAATATCCGATAATAACCAGCGAGTCCTAAGAATTGGCGTATTTCTGTGGGTGTAGTAGGAGATGTCCAATTCTTAACTGCTTCAATCTTGGCGGGGTCAACATGAAGTCCTTGACTATCAATTAAGTGTCCAAGAAATTGCACGATACGAATCCAGAAATCACACTTGGAGAACTTGGCATACAACTTCTCTTTCTTGAGTAATTCTAGGATTATTCTTAGATGATTTGTGTGCTCTTCTTTGTTACGAGAGTAGATGAGAATATCATCGATGAACACTATCACAAATTTATCCAAATATGGTTTGCACACACGGTTCATGAGATCCATGAATACAGCAGGTGTGTTAGTTAAACCAAATGGCATCACTTGAAATTCATAATGTTTGTATCTTGTTCTGAAAGCAGTCTTGGGAATATCTTCATCCCTTACTCTCAGTTGATGATAGCCTGATCTTAAGTCAATCTTCGAGTAGACACTCGAACCTTGAAGTTGGTCAAATAAGTCATCAATCCTGGGTAATGGGTAACGATTCTTTATGGTAAGTTTATTCAACTCTCGGTAATCGATACACATTCTAAAAGATCCGTCTTTCTTTTTGACAAATAAGACAGGAGCTCCCCAGGGTGAAGTACTTGGTCGGATAAAACCTCGGTCTGCTAACTCTTAAAGTTGGTTAGATAGTTCCTGCATTTCTGAAGGAGCTAATCTATAAGGTGCTCGGGCTACAGGTGTCGCTCCTGGAATTAGATCGATTTGGAATTCTACTTGGCGAACGGGAGGAAGGCCAGGTAGATCTTCAGGAAAAACTTCTAGGAATTCTCTGACTACTGGGATATCTTCTAGTCTTTTCTCGTCTGACTTCTTTTCCATTACTTGGATTACAAAAACTTGACAACCTCGGGATATATACCTTTCAGTTTTTATACAGGATATGAGATTTAGTCGGGTTTTACTTTGGTCACCTCGGATGATCAAAGTTTCACCGTTGATTGGGATGTGGATGACTTTCTAAATACAGATAATTCTAGCATGATACTTGGATAACCAATCCATACCAATGACGATGTCGAAACTACCGAGTTTGATTGGCATAAGATACAATTTTCACAAATGGTTTACAAAGATCAGAGTTGTGCACCTTGAATAATGGTGTTTGTGCTTACTAGGTTTTCGTCAGCCATTTTGATATTGTAAAAGGTATCTATTGTAATGGGTGGAATATTTAGCATAGAGGCAAGAGATATAGATATGAAACTTTTATCGGCTCTAGAATCAAATAATACTCTAGCTAGATGTTGGTTTAGAAGGAACATACCCATGACTACGTTCGGGTCTTGGTAAGCATTCCTATCCCTCAACATGTAGTCTCTTCCCTGGGCATTGTTGTTGGTGGTCTTTCAGCACTGATTTGCATAATGCCTGGTTAGGTTTTTAAAATTCTTCTTTTAATTATATATATAATATAATAATAATAAAATATATATAATTTAGAAAAACAAAAACAAATCAATAAAGTAGCCAGGAAGCAGTATAAACTATTCCCGGGTCGTTAATTCCCCAACGAGGCTGTCATGGAAGATCGGTACAGTCGAAGATTTGAGTTTGAATGAAGGAATTGATTTGGGAGAGTGAAAAAGTCAAATTAGATAATAACAAACTAAAACGTTTAAGAAAATCCTAAAAATTACTAAATTAAGCTGAAAAACGGGAGCACGAATCCCGAACAAAGGGGGAAAAACCTAAAATCTTCAAAAATAACCCTACGAAGAATTTTTCACTTCTAAACTACTCTACGGGACAAATAACGAAGAATGAAAAAGACTAGACCGAAAACGGAGTTCGTTTGACCCAAAAACGAGTCAACACAAAAAACGTACCCGGACCCGTTCTTTAAAAAATGAAAAGTTTTAAAAATGACTTTACGAAAACTTTTAAATTTTTCCTACAAACTATATGACAAAATAAAATTTTCTAAAAAAGAAAAATATTTTTTTTGATAATTTTTGTATTTTTTATGAATTTTTAAAAGTTTTAACTAAATTAAATTATAAAAAATAGCAAATGACTACGAAAAATTCTGAAAATTTTATACAAAATACTAGACACTCTAACAGTCCTAGGAAAAATAAGAAACAAAAATTGGCTTAAGAAATAAGCCCCGAAATAAGCTTCAACAGCTTATAAGCTTATAAGGTGAAAAAGAGTATAAGATTGCAAACCCTTGGGACTATGACAGAAAAGTCCCAAGGGCGCAGCGGTGAGGGTGTGTGTTATAAAAGGGATCGTATCGAGAGGTCTCGGGTTCGAGTCTTGCTCACCCGGACCTCTTGTCTTTCCCTTTTTTTTTTTTCGAAAACTCAAAAAAGCAAAGTTGTTAAGCTCGTGGGGCTTAACAACTTTGTCTACTACAACTTTTTACGAAAAGCTGTAAATAAGCTTAAAAATAAGCTTATTAGTGACAGAGTGCTAAAAAGGCTTAAAGGCTAAATTTTTGCTAAGTAATTTTGGACATGTGGGTAAATAAGCTAAACTAGGATATAATTAAGCTAAGGGGCACCTAAACTAATCTAAATAAGCTAAAAAGAACACTAAGTGCTTAAAACAAATAAGCTGGAAAAAGCTTAAGATGACAGAAAAGCTAACAAAACTTAAAGGGCTAAAAACACTAAAATGGGCATTCAAATAAGCTAGCAAAAGGGAAATAAGCAAACTAAACTATCTAATTTAACCTAAAAAGCTATTGAGAGCTAAAATGAGCTAATGGCATAAGCTAAATAAGCCTAAAGTAAAATAAGCAGTCCTACACTTAAGTCATGTAAAAACAGTCAAGAGCCAAGTTTGGCCTTAAAAATAAGCTAACAAACAAACTCACTAAGGTCTGAAACTTTGAGGGCTTATACAAGAGGTTATAAGCTCTTTGAATAAGCCAAGAATTTGGGCTTAAGAACACTAAAAGACAAAGAAAAAGGGGCTTAAAATCTCCCCTTTGCACCAGGGGAGATTTAAGCTAAACTTAAGTGGCTTATTTGACAGCTTATTAAAAGCTGTCAAATAAGCTCAAATTGAAAAGAAAACTGAAAACAGCTAAAGTACCCTAGCTTATGGACTTGTGCACAAAGTTTGACATTTTAAAACTCATAAAAACTTGCTGATTTTTAAGGTGAAAAAGGCTGTTTTGGATTTTTAAAACTGTTACTTGAAACACTTAGTGAATTTTGACTTAGCAAGTCAAAAGACAAAGGGGCTTGTTACAGCTTGGTTTAATACCACAAAACACACACTTTTTGACACTCAAACTCAAAATCCAAGTGCTTATGGATCTAAGCACTTGGTGTTTTCTTAAAAAGTCACAGTTTTGAAAAAGGTTTTGAAAAGCTTTGAAAAACAATTTTGAGCCTTAAAAACTTTTGAATCAGCTTTTAATAACAACTATTTTGATGACCTCAACCCAAACTTAAACCCTTTTTGACCCGTTTTTATAGTTGACCCAAACACCCCCTTAATTTTTAGAAAGGGGTTTTAAAGACTTAAAAGACTAAGTTTTGCTGAAATTTTAAAAATACTAACAATGCTTAAACACTTTAGGATTATAAAAAGATACAAAGAAAATCAAATAAGCACTTTAAAGGTAAAAATAAGCTAAGGACAAAATAAGCTTAATATGGCAGTTTTAACTAGTATTGCATATAAATGAAATGAAAAGCATCTAACAAGCAAACTTACACACTAATAAGCATAATAAGTACAAATAAGCTGAAAATGAAGCTAAATAAGCTATGCTACAGTAATTAAGCAAAATTTTAAAGAAAAGTACCTTAAATCCTTTTCACAAAAAGGATTTTTGTGAAGCCTAATAAGCTCTAAATCCTACCCAGCTTATAATTAAGCTAAACTAAGCTATAAACCCAATAAGCCATCCATTATAGCTTATTCCTCCAAGCACTTTCAATCCAACAGTACCCCTTGCTATTCCCTTTTTTTGTGAATTTTCCTTAAAAGATTCTTAAAACAGGTTATAAAGATTCTTAAATGAAAGTTGAAAAGATTTAAGGCAATCCAAAATGAACTCAAAACACCTCAAGTATCCATGAGTTGATGTAAATTGAACTTTAATATTTTTTAAAGTTTTTGTTAACAACAAGTTATATAAAGGTTGCTTCAAATTGAGAACTCATAAGCTTTTAAAAAAGACAAATTTAACTTAGAACACTTAACTGAATTTTTTCATTAAAATCGAAGTACAATTACATAAAAAGCTTTAAACTTAAAAATGCTGAGAATTACTTAAAAACTACACTAAAAAACTACTTGTTAGCCACAATGGCTTTACAAAGCTTTAAATAGGAAAAAACGACTATGCTTGTGTCTTCTTTTTCTTCATCCTTTTGTGTTTCTTTGTAGACACACAAGGTGAGTTGTGTTACTTGTGAGAGTGTAAAGTCAAGCATATCACAGCCCTTGGTTTTTCTTGAAGCTTGCTTGGATCATCTAATCCGTCGATATGGGCTTTGGGAGTTGTGGGATTGCCAACTTGGCAATCTCACAGCTGGGAAAGATAGTGGAGGTGGGGGAAAATGATTATCCATGGGGTGGTTTGGGTTGCAGGGTAAAACGGGGGTGGAGAAACCCGTGAGTTTTGTACCATGTTTTGGGCGGGAAAAAAAGTTATAAAGGTTGGGGGTGACAGGGCATGGGTTTGGGGAATTGGCACAAATGGCCCCTCAAAGATATATGCATCTTTGCATCCATCGTCCTTTTTGTTATATAACTTTGGGGACTTGGCAAGTTAAGTCCCCAAGAGTTATAAAACTCTTTGCATGAACCGTCCTTATGTGCTACAAGTTTTAGGGCTTGACAGTTTTGGCCCTCGTAGTATAACTTTCCCATCTTGGCAGTTTTCCCCCTTGTCTTTCTTTTTCTCTTTTCTTCTTATAAATACAAGTTTAGGGTTTGGCAATTTTAACCCTCAAACTTATATTTCTTCACATGTTGACTTTTGGATTTGTCGGGGTTGACTTTGACTTTGACCAGTTGACTTTTCTGTTGACTTTTTGACTTGATTGACTTTTCGGCTTCGATTTGGCTTTGTCTTTCACAGTCTTTTCCATTCCGAGTCCGGTTTTGTCGTTTTGGCTTTGTTTTTCGTCCTTTTCTTAGTTATCCGTTCCTGCACAATACAATTAGCAAAACAAGCGTATATTTGGCATTTTAAGTCCGTTTTTGGTTATTTTAGCTCGTTTTTAAAGGTAAAGGTATGTGTAATTAAGCACATACCAAAATCCCCCATACTAAGGTATTGCCGTGTCCTCACGCAATGTTATGAAGTAAACATTTACGAAAACTAAGAATTTCAATCCCCCTCGACTAATAACTTTGAAAAGGTAGCAAGTGTCTGTCAAAGGACTAAAGAATCAATAAGTTTTGACAAGTCCCATTTTCACCTCATTTTTATTTGTACAATAAACTATCATAAAAAAGTGGATTTAATGTCTCCTCCTTCACCAAACCGCCATGATGAACACTAATTCGAATTAACCAAAATCAAGCCATATGATCTTTCCAGCCAGAAACTAGGTTACAACATACAATATTAGTCGTGCATATGACGATTACACCTCTTAACTCGTATTTCTTTGAGAATCGTTCAATATGATGCAACCTCCACGAGAACACAAAGCTTTAACGCTTATAATTTGAATAGGAGCTTGTATTAGCCACGAAATTTGTAACACTCTAACCTTTTGATGTGTAGAACAAGTAGAGAGCAAGATTAACAAACAATAAGCCCAAAATCAAAAGTGAGCCGTGGTTTTTTTCTTCAAAATGAGCCACGAAATTTGATATATAACCACACAAATCAAACACGAATCCACCAGGCTCTGATACCAATTGTAGGATCGTTTAAATCATAACACGGGTGATGATTCGAGTGGTTTAGCTAGTTTCTAGAGAGAGAAACACAAGAGAGAATATTCTAGAAAGAGAAAATGTGTTTCTTTCTAAAATAGAAAATAATGATAGGTACCTCTTCCAAAAGTTGGAGAAGGCTTTATATTAGTGAACTTACAAAATACCAGGTATTCGTACCCGACTTAAAACCGAAAAACGTACTATTAACTATTAAACTACGAACTATTATAAACAATAAATATACGGGGTGACCGAGTCTTTTACTCATATCTAACACATTTAATTTCTAAAGCGTTAGCACATCAGTAAATGGCACAAAGGGGTCTATATCATGAGAGAAGTGATACCGAAACTGTGTTTCCATTTCAACAGCTCTCCCTTATCTCGAATAACCGCAAGTGTCGCATCCTGGATGTCGAAGTTTCATCATCACTAGACTCTTTCTTAGCTTTCAAGGCAATAGACTTAACTCTTTCCTTTTTGCCTTTATAGATTTTGGAATTATTTTCCATGACAATTTCATGTACTTTTAGATTGCCGATAAGCTCGTCTAGAGCTAGTGATGACAAATCTTTCGATTCTTCAATCGCCGTGACCTTTGCTCTCCATTTAGGATGTAGATCCTTAAGAAACTTTCTAACAAAGTTGTTGCTAGAAAAACCTTCATCAAGAGCTTTAAGACTAGTAATAATAGTGTTAAATCTAGCAAAACCGCTATCAATAGATTCTTCTTCTAGGATAGTAAATTTTCCATATTGTTGAACAAGAAGATCAATTTTATTATCCTTTACTTGGCTACTACCTTGATGTGTGATTAACAATGATTGCCAAATATCTTTAGCCGTTTTACACATAAAAACTCTTTCATATTCCTTTCTAGGTAAAACATTATAAAGAACCATTTTAGCTTCCTTATTTTTAGCAAGTTTCTTTTTAAGATCATCGGATTATTCTTCAAAGGGAACAACCTCTAAAACTTGGGTATCTTTGTTTTGGGCAACCGGTGTAAAATCACCATTCAAGATAATATGCCAAAGATCTAAATCTTTTGTTTTCACATAAGTTTTGAATCTATTTTTCCAATATATAAAACAATCGCTTTCGAAAAGTGGTGGTTTTTGCATAGATTTCCCTTCTAGGTATTTATCCGAATCCATAGATCGATTCAAGCTTCAATGTACAATATACGTTAAAGATCTTGGGTGACCTGGCTCTTGATACCAATTGTGGAAACTAAAAGGGGGGGGGGAGTTGAATAGTTTTTTTTTTTTTTTAAATCAAACCGCTGCGTATATGTTTCTATCAACCCGCCGCTTTGAAATCAACCAAACCGCCTCCTATTGATTGAGCAAACCGCTGCCTAACAAGCCAACTCGCCGTATATTTAAATAACCAAACCGCTGCCTAGTCTGACTAACTCGCCGTTTTAGCAACTCGCCGTTTAGCAACTCGCCGTTTAGCAAACCGCCGTTTAGCAAACCGCCGTTTAGCAAACCGCCGTTTAGCAAACCGCCGTTTAGCAACTCGCTGCCAATAAACTAAGCAACTCGCCGTGAGCAACTCGCTACTATCCTGTGTAAACCGCCGTGAACAAGCAACTCGCCACCAAATTTAACCAACCCGCCGCGAATATAATTATTAAAATTAAGCAACTCGCCTTTGACTTTTGGCAACTCGCCTTTGACTTTTTCCTAAATTTCCGGATCTTGTCCCAACCTTGTCAACTCGCCGTGAAGAACAATAATAAAATAAGCAAACCTCCACGAAGAACACTTGGACGAATTAACCAAAATCAAGCCATATGATCTTTCCAGCCACGAAACTAGGTTACAACATACAATATTAAGTGTGTATATGACGATTAAACACACCTTAACTCGTATTTCTTTGAGAATCGTCCAATATGAAGCAACCCTCCACGAAGAACACTAAGCTTTAAAAGCTTATAACTCGAACTAGGAGCTTGTATTAGCCACGAAATTTGTAACACTCTAACCTTTTGATGTGTAGAACAAGTAGAGAGCAAGATTAACAAACAATAAGCCCAAAATCAAAAGTGAGCCGTGGTTTTTTTTTCTTCAAAATGAGCCACGAAATTTGATTCTTTTAACCACACAAATCAATCACGAATCCAACTAGGCTCTGATACCAATTGTAGGATCGTTTAATTCATAACACGGGTGATGATTCGAGTGGTTTAGCTAGTTTCTAGTGAGAGAAACACAAGAGAGAGATTCTAGAGAGAGAGAGTGTATGTGTTTCTATGAAATGAAATAATGACTAGCTTGTCTCTTCCAAAGTTGGAAGAGACTATATATAGTACTTACAATATACCGGGTATTCGTACCCGACTTAAAACCGAAAAACGTACTATTAACTCTTAAACTACGAGCTATAATAAACAGTAAATAAATGGGGTGACCGAGTCTTTTACTCATATCTAACAATCTCCCCCTAAGGGAGGTCACCCTTGAAAACACTAGACTTAAGCTCTTATAGCTTGCAGTCTCTTGATTCTTCATGTTACATCTAGTACATTGTTGTTGTGATATTTTGATAACAATTGAGCTTGTTCACTTTGACTTATTTTGGTTGTGATCATGAGCTATCTTGAGATCATCAGCCAAACTTAATCTCTCATCATCTAGTAATCTATTGCCATCTTGTGCACTTGTGAATAAGAATATGATATCAGGGTTTGCGGAAGATTTGACACGTTTATGAGATCTTTCATAACTTCATAACAAGTGTAGGTCGTGTCTGAGCATTCGGTTATTAACTTGACATTACTGGAACTGGGTATCTCCATCTCCATCTCCATCTTTAAATGATCCTGTAATGAAACAGTTAGCAATAAAGAGAAAATTGATTTGAAAAATCAGTCTAAGTGTTAATTATGAAAATATTTTATAACACTTCGACAGTTTTAATTGGTTGTCAAATGTTCAATAACCGTCAATTCTTATGCTAGAACAAGTTTGATTCACGTAGAATCGCACCATCGTTTCTTTCCAGTTGACACAAGTTTGATTCTTGTAGAATCGCACAAGTCACCTACCTAGAGCTTGTTTGATGTAGGCTCTAGCAGGATTTCCATCTTCATAGTGAATACCTTCGTATCACTCGGATGTTCTGGCAATATCACAAGGATAATGCGTAGGACTCTTAAGATAACCTTGTTTCCACAGTGTGTGAAAGACAAGATAAATGGAAATGTGTCCTAACGAGATTAATTGATGATCTCTTGGCTCTAGACTCGAAAGTGCGCTTTGATATTAGTGATCGGAGGCTGGAGCTGACTGCCACCTTTTCAATACCGACTTACTCGGAGTGAGTGAGACAGTAGATTGCATGTTTAGTCTCCGTGACAAATGAGACAAGTTTCTTTCAAGAGAAACTCGAATGGCTGGGAAGGGTTGTGCATTGCATCACTGGGTCCATGATGTCGTCTTCAATGTCAGCAATCAACTTGTGATTCTGACAGCATATGTATTGACCCGGTTTCTGCCTTTTTTTTTAAATCAACCGCTGGTATATGTTTCTATTAACCCGACCGCTTTTGAAATCAACCCAAACCGCCTCCTATTGATTGAGCAAAACCTCTGCTACACGCCAACTCGCCGATATTTAAATAACCAAACCGCTGCTAGTCTGACTAATCGCCGTTTTAGAATCCTCTGTTTAGCAAACCGCCGTTTAGCAGGCCACCGTTTAGCAAGCCGCAGTTTAGAAAACCGCGTTTAAGCAACCGACGTTTAGGCAAACCGCCGTTTAGCAAACCGCCGTTTAGCAAACGCGTTTAGCAAAACCACAGTTTAGCAACTCGCAGCCAATAAACTAAGAAATCGCCCCGTGAGCAACTCGCACTATTGTGTAAACCGCTCTGTTGAACAAGCAACTCGCCACCAAAATTTAACCAACCCGCCAGCGATTAATTATTATAATTAAGCAAATCGCTTCCTTTGACTTTGGCAACTCGCCTTTGACTTTTTCCTAATTTTCCGGATCTTTGTCCCATCCTTGTCAAACTCGCCGTGCAAGATCAATAATAAACTAAGCAAACTCCACGAAGAACACTTGGACGAATTAACCAGAAATCAAGTTCATATGATCTTTCCAGTCCACGAAAATAGGTTACAAAATTACAATATTAAGTGTGTATATGACGATTATACACACCTTTTACTTCGTATTCTATATGGAATCGTCCCAATATGAAAGCAACCCTCCAGAAGATCACTAAGCTTTAAAGGCTCATAACTCGATCTAGAGCTTGTATTTAGCCCGGAAAATTTGTAACACTCTAACCCTTTTGATGTGGTAGATACAAGTAGAGAAGCATGATTTAACTAAACAATAAGCCCCAAAATTCAAAAGTGAGCCTGTGGTTTTTTTTTCTCAAAATGAGCACGAAATTTTGATTCTTTTAACCACACAAACAATCACGGAATCCAAACCTGGCTCTTGGTACCAAATTGTAGGATGTTTTAATCATAACACGGGTGATGATTTGAGTTGGTTTAGCTAGTTCTCTAGTGATGAGAAACACAAGGAGAGAGATTCTAGATGAGAGAGAGTGTATGTGTTTCCATGAAAATGATAATGACTGCTTGCCTCTTCCAAATTTGGAAGAGGGCTTTATATAGTACTCTACAATATACGGGTATTAGTGACCCGACTTTAAAACGGAAAAAACGTTCACTATTAACTATTTAAATATGATACTATTATAAACAATAAAATATACGGGGTGGCGAGTCTTATACTCATATCTAACAGATTCACCGTATCTAAAGAATTTTCGATCACTCTATCCTTTTTCTCATCCCTTTGTCGAAATGACTTCTTTTCTTCTCTTGGTTGCTTAACAAATTTACCATTTCTTATAAAAAAAATTTAAAGTTTCTTACGGCCATAACATATTCTTCGTCGTCACTTCCGGATGTCAAAGTTTCATCATCACTAGACTCTTTCTTAGCTTTCAAGGCAATAGACTTAACTCTTTCCTTTTTGCCTCTATAGATTTCGGAATCTTTTTTCCATGACAACTTCATGTACTTTTAGATTGCCGATAAGCTCATCTTGAGCTAGTGATGACAAATCTTTTTTGAATTCTTAAATCGTCGTCGACCTATGTCTTCATTTAGGTGATGAGAGCCCTAAGAAACTTCCTAAACACAGTTTTGCTAGGAGAAACCATCATTAAAAGCTTTAAAACTAGTAATATAGTTGGTAAATCTAGCAAACCGCTATCAATAGATTCTTCTTAAGGATAGTAAATTGTTCATATGTTTGAACAGAAGTCAATTTTATTATCTTTACTTGGCCATTACCTTGTTGTGTGATTAACAATGATTGCAAATATCTTTAGCCGTTTGTGTACACATTAAAAAATTCTTTCGTATTCCTTTTTAGGTAATTTGCGTATAAGAACCTTTTAGCTTCATTATTTTTAGCATGTTTTCTTTCAAGATTATCATCTTGTTGATCAAAGACAAACACAAACCGAAAAAAAAACTTCTTCTAAAATTTGCGGTAACTTTGTCTTTGGCAACCGTTGGAAAAATCACCATTCAAGTGTATATGCCAAGATCTAATTCTTTTTGCTTTCTCTCATAAGTCTCGAAATCTATTTTTTTCCACTCTATAAAATAATCGCTTTCAGAAAAGTTGGTGGGCTTGCATAGATTTCCCTTTCTAGGTATTTATCCGAATCCATAGATCGATTCAAGCTTCAATGTACGATATACGTTAAGATCTGGGTAAATGGCTCTTGAATACAATTGTTGGAAAACAAAAAGGTGGGGGGGAGTTGAATAGTTTTTTTTTTTTTTTAATCAAACCGACTGCGTATGTATGTCTATCAACCGTCGCTTTGGAAATCAACCGAACCGCATCCCTATTGATTGAAGCAAACCGCTGCCTAACATGCCAACTCGCCCGAATATTTAAATAACCAAACGTTGGCCTAGTCTGAACTAACTCGCGTTTTAGCAACTCGCCGTTTGCAAACGCCGTTTTAGGCAAGCCGCCGTTTAGCAAGCCGCCGTTTAGCAAACCGCGTTTAGCAAACGCCGTTTAGACAAAACAGCCGTTTACAAACCGCCGTCCCTATAGCAAACCGCGTTTAGCAAACGCTGCCAATACTAGGTAACTCGACGTGGAGCAACTCGCTACTATCCTGTGTTAGTAAACCGCGCGAGTTTTCTTTCCGTGAAAATTGAGGCAAATCGCCACCAAATTTAACCAAACCTGCCGCGGAATATAATTATTAAAATTAAGAACTCGCCTTTGACTTTGCAACTCGCCTTGACTTTTTTCAAATTTTGGATCTTGTCCAACCTTGTCAACTCGCCGGTGAAGAACAATAATAAAAAATAAGCACAACCTCACGAAGAACACTTTGGACGAATTAATTAACCAAATCAAGCCATATGATCTTCCAGCTACGAAACTAGGTTACACATACAATATTAAGTGTGTATATGACTTAAAACACCTTAACTCGTATTTCTTTAGAGATCGATTCCAATATGAAAGCACCCTCACGATGAACACTATGCTTTTAAAGCTTATAACTCGAAACTAGGAGCTTGTATTAGCCACGAATTAGTTGTAACACGCTAACCTTTTGATGTGTAGAAACAAGTAGAGAGCAAGATTAAACGAACAATAAGACCAAAATCAAAAGTGGAGCCGTGGGTTTTTATTTTCTTCAAAATGAGCACGGAATTTGATTCTTTTAACCACAACAAATCAATCACGAATCCCACCTGGCTCTTGGTTCCTAGTGTAGGATCGTTTAATCATAACACGGGTGATGTTCGAGTGGTTTAGCTAGTTTCTATGAGAGAAAACCACAAGAGGAGTGATTCTAGAGAGAGAATGAGATGTGGATGTGTTTTCTTTGAAATGATAAATGACTAGCTCTGCCTCTTCCATACTTCTGATTTGATGCATTAGACACTAGTGCCAAGGGGTCATCAGTAGGTTGAATGAACCTTTCCATCATCATTCTGTTCTCATTTGCATGTACCTCATGTTGCTTCAAGTAGGCATACAACTGATCAAAGTTAGACTCTTTCAAACCTCGGTTTAGTTTGACTTCAGTAATGAATCTACTCCATTCAGGTAACATGTTGTTCACAAACTTAGAGTTAAGCTGCATTCTGGACATGGTCATCTTGATGTTTCTCATGTCGTTAATGAGCTTCGAAAACCTAACATAGTAAACATGAATGGTCTCTCCTTTGATTTGACAGAAGCGTTCAAATTCATCGTATAATTGTGATTCCCTGTCATTCTTTGTTAACTCAGAACCTTCCAGAATCATCTTTACATTGTCCCAAATGTCTTTGGCGTCAGTGTAATGGTTGATGAGTGTGTAGATGTCTTTTGGTATACCTTGAAGCAATATATTCGTAGCACGAATGTCAGCTTTATACCTTTCTTTTTCTTCAGCAGAAAGGTCTGTAAAGACTCTAGCACGTTCTGGACCTAGTTGAAGTGCACCCTCAGTTTCTTCAGCATCTTCAGCAGGAGTTTGTATGAACGTTCCCATTTGAAATGGACCTTCAGTAATCGATTTCATAATGTTCTCTCCATTATCTTTTCCCAGACAATACAGACGAATGCGTTGTTGCCAAGATTCAAAGTCTGTTCTGTCAAGCATTGGTGGGCGTGCATCGGAACCGGCATACCAAATATCTTCTGACATTTTAGACATCTTGATGTATTGGTTATGAATGCAATTAACGTTCACGGGATTTTACAAGTCTAAGATTTAAACCGATAAGAAGTTTACCGGGATTTTACAAAATCAATAGAAAAACCGTAAATGAATAATTGGTTGTGATATTTGGTTTGTTGATTTGTTTGAAATTTAACGCAGTTGGATAATAAAAAAATAAATTTTACCCTATTACCAAAATCTAAATTTGGTGTAAAAATGAGCTAAAAAGGCTAAAGAAAAAATTATATTTTACTTAATTTTTCCCGCCAAAAAGTGTCGCTAAAAAGGTGTCGACCGAAATAATTTTTACCCTATTACCAAAATTTGAATTTGATGTAAAAATAAGTTAAAAAGGCTATAGAAAAAAGATTACAAATTACTTAATTTTTTTTTTTTTTAAATCAAACCGCTGCGTATATGTTTCTATCAACCCGCCGCTTTGAAATCAACCAAACCGCCTCCTATTGATTGAGCAAACCGCTGCCTAACAAGCCAACTCGCCGTATATTTAAATAACCAAACCGCTGCCTAGTCTGACTAACTCGCCGTTTTAGCAACTCGCCGTTTAGCAACTCGCCGTTTAGCAACTCGCCGTTTAGCAACTCGCCGTTTAGCAAACCGCCGTTTAGCAAACCGCCGTTTAGCAAACCGCCGTTTAGCAAACCGCCGTTTAGCAAACCGCCGTTTAGCAAACCGCCGTTTAGCAAACCGCCGTTTAGCAAACCGCCGTTTAGCAACTCGCTGCCAATAAACTAAGCAACTCGCCGTGAGCAACTCGCTACTATCCTGTGTAAACCGCCGTGAACAAGCAACTCGCCACCAAATTTAACCAACCCGCCGCGAATATAATTATTAAAATTAAGCAACTCGCCTTTGACTTTTGGCAACTCGCCTTTGACTTTTTCCTAAATTTCCGGATCTTGTCCCAACCTTGTCAACTCGCCGTGAAGAACAATAATAAAATAAGCAAACCTCCACGAAGAACACTTGGACGAATTAACCAAAATCAAGCCATATGATCTTTCCAGCCACGAAACTAGGTTACAACATACAATATTAAGTGTGTATATGACGATTAAACACACCTTAACTCGTATTTCTTTGAGAATCGTCCAATATGAAGCAACCCTCCACGAAGAACACTAAGCTTTAAAAGCTTATAACTCGAACTAGGAGCTTGTATTAGCCACGAAATTTGTAACACTCTAACCTTTTGATGTGTAGAACAAGTAGAGAGCAAGATTAACAAACAATAAGCCCAAAATCAAAAGTGAACCGTGGTTTTTTTTTCTTCAAAATGAGCCACGAAATTTGATTCTTTTAACCACACAAATCAATCACGAATCCAACTAGGCTCTGGTACCAATTGTAGGATCGTTTAATTCATAACACGGGTGATGATTCGAGTGGTTTAGCTAGTTTCTAGTGAGAGAAACACAAGAGAGAGATTCTAGAGAGAGAGAGTGTATGTGTTTCTATGAAATGAAATAATGACTAGCTTGCCTCTTCCAAAGTTGGAAGAGGCTATATATAGTACTTACAATATACCGGGTATTCGTACCCGACTTAAAACCGAAAAACGTACTATTAACTATTAAACTACGAACTATTATAAATAATAAATATACGGGGTGACCGAGTCTTTTACTCATATCTAACAACTTTCAAAGGTGAGCCGTACGTTGCGAGAGACACAAAAGGTAAGTTTTTTATTCTTTGGTTCGGGAACTTATTAATGGATAATACTTCAGTTGAAAGTATTATATGTTGGTGTTCTTTTACCAACTTGATAATTTTTTATTTCTTTTTATGGATAATGTTTTTATATTTTTGGTTTTTTTTATTATAATTATACTAAATAAAAGAAAAATATTTTTGTATTTTTTTTATAAGAAAATAAACAAAATAACTTCACACGGAAGGATCTTCAAACAAAAATTTTCAAACGGCTTCAACAATCGGATACAATCCCCCCCGGCAGCGGCGCCAAAAACTGATCAATTATAATCAAATACCTTTTATAAATATATATTAATATAAATATAAAATATTTATATAAATATATAAATATAATGGGGTAAGAATCAAAAAATCACAATTATAGTAACCGGGAGTATGATTCTCGGGTCGTTTCCCCAACGAGGAATGCAATTGAAAGTCGAGAGTCGTTTTGAGAATCGATGCTTGAATAGAACAAGATTGATATTGGTTTTCTAAAACTACTGGAAAATTAAGGCAAAAACTTAAAAACACTTAAGGGAAAACAAATTTTAACTAAAAACGCAAACCGGAAATCCTAAACAGGATCTAAAAACCCTAAATTAACAAAATTAAGTCTTAAAATGCTCTTTTTGGTTTTTATAAGTCTTAATTAGCTAAAAAAACTAGAACAAAGAAAACTAGACCAAAAACGAGGGAGATTTGAGCTTGAAAACACTAAAAACTTGAACGGGATTCAATCACGTTCTTTAAAAATCAAAATTTTACAATTTAAACCCTACGGAAGCAAATCTAATTTTCCTAGGTTCTAAATGTTAAAGAAAAATTTCTAAAAAAGAATTATATTTTTTTGACTTTTTTATAATTTTTTATGAATTAAAAACGATTTTAATAAAATTAAATGTTTAAAAATACTAAACTATTTAAAAAAAATCTGAAAAAATTAGCAAAAGTAGCTTGAACAATGAGGGATCTAATAAAAATAAGCTTGTGAAAACAGCTTTTCAAATAAGCTAGTGAAAAAAGCCGAAAAAGGCTTCTTATAACACTAAAAGGCCTAACTACTATAAAGAATAAATTTTGCAAACTTAAACTTGAAAAAAGTTCCCAAAGAGAGTTGGTTTTTTTTTGCTGATTGTGGTGTGTATAAAAACGTTTGGTGAATAGGGGTGAGGTCTCGGGTTCGAGTCCTGCTCACCCTTGGCTTCCCCCAATTCCCAAATATTTTTTACATGCCATTTTTTACAACTTTTAGAGGGATAAAAATAAGCAACTTTTGTAAAACAACTTTTTTTATTAACCACGAATAAGCACTAAATAAGCTGTCTAAAGAAAGAATAAGCCTAAACTTCACTAAGCTATGAAAATGCTAACTGTTGGGCTTTTTAAGCTATTAAGCTAGAAGAAGGGCTAATAAGCTGAAAATAACTAAAAAGCTATACCTAATAAGCATAAACAAACAAAAATAAGCAAAGGGGTTAAGCTAGAATAAGCTAGAAAATGACAGATTAACAAAAGAGTTTTAACACTAAAAATTTTAAGCTAGAATGAAAATAAGCTTAAATAAGCTCTATCCTAATGCAAATAAGCTGAATTAAGCTAAACCTATCCTAATGAGCAACACTAAACCTAAATAAGCAAAAGAAATAAGCAAATAAGCTTAAATAAGCAAATGAGCCTTTTGGCCAAAACTGATAAGCAAAAAGGCCCACCACCTTTGCCGAATCAGCCTTCTCTTGCAGCTTAAAAAATAAGTAGCAAAAGGATCCCTTATGGCTTAGTGGCTTTACCACTAGAAGAATGGCCAAAAAACTACAATAGAAACAGGAGGAAAAAGCATTTTGAAATTCAAAAAAGCATTTAAAAAGTTCTTGAATTGGCTATCTAACACTGACTCTACACTTGGAAAATTTTTGATAACTTTTGTAATCTTAACAAAACCACACTTTTAAGCTTAAAAATAAGCACACAAACAGATCCTTATGACTATATAACCTACAAACAGATTAACTTTAGACATCAAAGAACAATAATCAACACTCAAAAAGCATTTTGAAATTCAGGATATAAAGAAACAAATAAGCAAATGAAAAAGCCATTTCTTAAATTTTTTCAAATTTCCTTAGCAAATACTTGACAGTTTTGGTGGAAGCACAAATAACAAATGCAGGCTATAGAGCTTTGTTTATAACCTGTTTGTTTAACACATGCATAGACGCAAAACAACACAAAAAAACAACAATAAGCAAAAAAGTACAATCAAATAGCAACTAACAATAAAACTATAAACCAACAGTTTAAACATCAACTTTAACACCTTTTAAGCAAACTTAGTACTACTCAGTAATCTTAATAAAAAATATGCTAAGTAGTTAATGCTGCTAGTTACTACTGCTAGTATATATTACTACTGCTAGTGTAACTTAGTTACTACTATTAGTGTAACTTAGTACTAATGGTATATGTTAGTATCGCTAGAGTAAAGTTAGTACTGCTAGTGAAGAATGAAGAAAAATATTCTAAGTGGTTACTACTGCTTGTACACAGTTAATACTGTTGGTGTATAAGTCACTGCTGCTAGTTCAAGTTAATGTTGTTGGTACAAAGTTACAACTGCTGACAGAGTTACAACTGCTTAAAGATTAAGACTGCTGAAAGGGTTTCTACTGTCAATGGATGGATAAAGACAGAAGAAAAGATAAAGATTGCTTATGAGATATGTATGAGATATTTTTGTAAAAGATACGTATAAGTTATTTGTTTAGAAGATCATGATAACTTAGGAAAATATTGTAAGCCATTAGGACTCCTTGGTGTATAAAAGGAGGTCCTAGGGTATAGAGTTTATGTACCAAAATCGTATCACAAAGTATCAAAAGAGTCATTCATAGAGTTTGTCATAGCTTCAAGGTTTTGTAACCCTAACACTATTAAGAGTGTTCATTTTATATTGAGGCTGAAAGTTTAGTAAACTGTTTGTTATTGATCTTGTTTATTACTGTTTCATTAAAATTCTTCTTAGTATCATTGACTAGATTTCGCATAGTCTTTGATATTCACAATCAAAGTTTATGTCATAGTTGTTTTGGATTTATTCAATACAACTTAAGCTTATACAAGCTAAGCAAGATCTATTATATTGGGATTAACAAGTGGTATCAAAGCTTGTAAGAAGAAACTTTACTACACACAAGACCTACTTTTTCAAGAAGCAATAGAGTCACAATCTACTCAAACCATCAAGATACCCATACTCCAACCTGGTGAGTATGATCTCTGGAAGATGAGGATGGAGCAGTACCTACAGTGCATTGATTACACTCTATGGGAGATCATAGAAAATGGTAATGCACCCATAGTAACAAAACTTGTTGATGGTAAGGAGACTACTATCCCTCCTACAACTGTTGAAGAGAAGGTACAAAGAAGGGCAAAGTTGAAGGCAAGAAGCACTTTGTTGATGGCCTTACCTAATGAGCATCAATTAAAGTTTAACTCATACAAGGATGCTAAGACACTGATGCAGGCTATTGAGAGTAGATTTAGAGGTAATGCTGCTACAAAGAAAACTCAGAAAAATCTTCTGAAACAACAATATGAAAACTTTGCTGCACCCAACATAGAAGTAATTAAGCAAACCTATGAAAGGCTTCAAAAGCTAATTAGTCAACTGGAGATGCATGGTGAAGTTATCTCTCAAGAAGACATCAATTAGAAGTTCTTGAGAAGTTTGTCACAAGAATAGACTATGCATACCATTGTGTGGAGGAACAAACCAGAGCTTGAGACATTAAGTTTGGATGACCTCTTCAACAATCTAAAGGCCTATGAATCAGAGGTCAAGGGGACATCTAACTTAACTACTAACTCACACAATGTAGCCTTTCTGTCCTCTGGCAGCACTAACAATGCATCTGGAGCAGTTAATACTGCTCAGGGTGTTAATACTGCTAGCACTCAGGGTGCTGCTGATAGCTCAAAATCTGCTGAAAATTTGAGTAATGCAATGATTTATTCCTTCTTTGCTAGCAACCTGTGTTCCCACATCTTGTTAAATGTAAAGATCTTCAACAAATCGATCCTGATGATCTAGAAGAGATGGACTTAAGGTGGAACATTGCTATGCTAACTATGAGAGCAAAAAGATTCCTGAAGAATACTGGAAGGAAGCTGGACATGACCAATAAAGAAAGAATTGGGTTTGACAAGTCCAAGGTAGAATGTTTCAACTGTCAAAAGAAAGGACACTTTTCAAGGAGTTACAGGGCACCATGAATCAAGACAGTAGGAAACAAGGAGAGCTACCAGTAAGGAACTGTGCCAGTTGAGGAAAACTACTTTCAAATGCCTCAGTGTCTTAGTGTGACGGCTTAGGCTATGATTGTAGTGACCAAGCTGAAGAAGGTCCAACCAATTTTGCTCTAATGGCTTATTCTTCAACAAATTCAAATTCTTCTACAAACTCAAAGGTATCTAATGACTCAAATTTTTTCATCTTGTTTTGAATGTGTTAAAGAGATTAAAGATACAAAAATGTTACAATTAGTTAAAGACTTAAGGAACAGCTAGGATAAGTGATTGTCTCTTATAAAACTGGGTTAGAATCTGTAGAAGCTAGACTGTTAGTCTTTAAGAAAAATGAGTCTGTGTATGAGGAAGATATAAAACTCTTAAAACGTGAAATCCATTTAAGAGATTTAGTTATTACAAAGTTTAAAAGGAAGTTAGAGTTTGTTACAAAAGAAAAAGATGAGGTTCAACTTACAGTACAAAAATTTGAAAATTCATCAAAAAGCCTAAGTGTGAACTTTAGATCAGACAGATAAATGGATATGTGTTAAAATAAGGAATTGGGGATAATGTGTCCCACCTCCTTGTACTGGGAATTTTATGCCACTAAAATATGATTTAGTTTATCCTAGTCTAGATGATTTTGTTGGTGTGAATGAGTCTGTAATTGAAAAGCCTATTGTTGAGACTAATAAACCTAAGACTGTTAGGAAAGAAAATGGAGCCCCCATTATTGAGGATTGGGTGTCTAAAAGTGAGGAAGAAGATGTGCCTAAGATTAAAACTATTGAGATGTTTAATAAACCTAGTTTTGCTAAGATAAACTTTGTTAAGTCTACTAAGCAAGTAAAATCTCCTAGGAACACATCAGTTGATAAAAATAGGCAAAACACACCTAGTCCTAGAGGAAACAAGAGAAATTGGAACCAGCAGATGTCTCAAAAATTAGGGAATGATTTTGAGATGTTCAACAAAGCTTGTCATGTGTGTGGTAGTTTTGAACATTTAAGGAAAGATTGCAATAACTGGTATAATAATCAAAGGTTTGCAAAACCAGTTTGGACCAATGTTCAAAGGGTGAACAAACAGAATTTCTCTAAATTAACTCACCCCAGTCCAAAAAGGAACATGGTTCCAAGAACAGTCTTAACTAGGTCTGGCCCAATTTCACTTAATGTTGCTAGACCAGTTAATACTGTTCAACCAAGAACAACAGTGAATAATGCAGGACCCATGAAAAATGTTATTAATAATGCATATTCAACTGCTAGAAGGCCTTTTAACAAAATAACAGCAGCTAATAACAGTAATTTTAATAAGAGGGTTAATACTGTTAATGATAAAAATGTTAATGCTGCTAGGCCAAATGTAGTAGTTAATACTGCTAGGCCAAAAGTAGTTCTTAGTGCTGTTAAGGGAAATAAGGGAAATGTTGTTAAGGCCTCAACATGTTGGGTTTGGAGACCAAAGTACAAAGTTTTAGACCATGTCTCTAAAAACAATAGTGCATCAATGTCCTTTAAACGATTTGACTATGTTGATGTACAAGGCAGATCCAAGTCTAGTAATGCTTGGTCCCCAAAAGAAAAACTAATTTTCTTTACCATTATGTGCAGGGCAATCCACAGCAAGATTTGAAGGATAAAAGACTGGTTGACAGTGGATGATCTAGGCACATGACATGAAACATATCCTATCTTACTGATTATGAAGAAATTTATAGAGGATTTGTTGCCATTGGAGGCAATTCCAAAGGAGGGAAAATTACTAAGAAAGGTAAAATAAGAACGGGTAAATTAGATTGTGAAGATGTGTATTTTGTAAAGGAACTAAAGTTTAACCTTTTCAGTGTCTCACAAATGTGTGACAAGAAGAATAGTGTTCTTTTTACTAATACTGCATGTGTTGTTCTGTCTCCAGACTTTAAGTTAACTAATGAAAGTCATGTTTTGCTTAAAGTTCCTAGACAAGTTAACATGTTTTGAAGGTAAACCTATTACAAGGTTTCCCTTTACCAGTTTATTCATTGTTTTAAAATTTACATGTCCAAGCCTCGTATGTCCTGTTAAAATTTAAGCAAACCTGCCTTAAGCTTCATGAGACCATTTGGGTGTCCTGTTACAATCCTTAATACCTTAGAATCAACTAGTAAATTTGTGGAAGGCCGATGACAGGATTCTGTTGTAGGATAAACTCTACCAATAGCATAGCATTCATGAGTATTCAACAGTAGAATAGGATAGTTGAAGAGAACTTGCATGCTAAGTTTAGTGAGGATACACCAAATATTGCAATAAGTAGACCTAATTGGCTTTTTGATATAGATGCACTAACAAAATCTATGAACTATAAGCCAGTTGTTGCAGGGAATCAATCTAATGGTAGTGCAGGTACAAAAGCATGTGATAATGTAGGTAAAGCTAGAGTGGAGACAGTACATGGAAAAGATTACATACTTGCTACAAATTATGGTCTCATAGATCCATCATTTTTTTCATTGTTCATAGGATTCTACTGAGACGGGTTGGCTTACCTCAGAGGTTAGGTTGTATGAATAATAGGTGCTAAAGATCTAGGGTATTAAGTTTGTGTTGGGTGCTACAGATTAGTGGAGCAAAAGTTAATTCAAGAGATGGTGTAGAGGGAATATGTTAACTGCTATAATTACGAGTATGTGGGGTGGCCTTCGGGTTTGTGGAATGGGTGTGTGGAGTTGGAGGGGTTGGTTTTGTGTGTGGAGTTGGTGGGGTGGTGGTGACTTTGTGGCAGGTTGGGTTGTTGTAGGGGGAAGGGTCATAGAAGAGTTGTTTGGGGGCGGGGGGGGAGTTGAGTGAGTGATTTGTGGGGATTGTTGGGAATGATACGGGTTTGTCGGTGTTAGAGGGCGGGTGCGGGGATTGGATTAGTGGTTTTGTTGGGGTTGTGAAAGAGGGTTTTGTAAAAAAGACGAACGTCCGCTGCGATGGAACGAGTTGTAGGTGGTTTTGATTGTAAGGAGCTAGTAGTTAGAAATTGATGGGGAAGAGTGTAGGTGGTGGACACGGGGATAGACAAGGGTAATGCGGTATTAGGGTTGTTTATATTTGCGTAAGGAGTATCAGGGTGTGATTGAGGATTAGGTGGGTGGGAGGAGTGGGATTGGTGGGTGAGGGGTAGAGTGTGGATGTGGGTTGGAATAGGGGGGTTCGATATGTGTTGGAATGAAGGGATCGTAGTTCGGTTTTTTTGTCGCAGGTATACGGTTTTTACGTGGAATGAGGCTAGAGCACAATGTGTGTGGGCAGGGGTTTAGTAGGATAATTACTGGGATATTGGTGGATAGGGTAGATAGAGAGGGTTGGGCGAGGGGGAACAGTTCCACAGAGAGGTGCGGGGTGAACTGAGCGACAAGTAGGACAGTAGAAGGGTGATTTTAGTTTCGATTAACTGTAGTGGTCGTGCGCGGTGGGAAGTAGAAGGTAGGGCTGTTTGTAGTAGGTGGTTTAGTGTACTTTTTTGGTTGTTTGGTTTTTTTGGTATGAGAGTTTGGTGTGGGGTTAAATGTTTGTTTGGGTGCGTGTTTTTCTTGTAGTGATACGTAGTAAGATTAATCGTGATCAGAGTGCGGTTGGAGAGGTGGTGGTTTGTTTTGGTGAGGGGGTGGCGGAGTTGGGGCGGGTTGACGGTAGGAAGAAGTTGGTGGTTGTGGACTGTCAGCGAGATAGAAGTAAAGAAAAGTCTCTGGTACGAATAAATGAGTTTTCGGGAGTGTTGGTTATGAGAAGAGATTTGTCTGAATGGATGGGTATTGAAGTATGGAGGCTCTTTGAGTTGGGGTTAACCGGGAGAGGGTGCAATGCTTAGGGGGAGGGGGTAGGTTGGGTGGAAGGGGTCCGGAGCGGTGCTAGAGTGGGGTTTGACATAAGGGGCGGAGAGAGAGTAGGTTTAAGCACTCATATGGGAGGTAGAACGTCAGAAGGAAGTTGATACTTGTTTCGGGAGGGATCGATATGTGAGGTAGAGTAGTATTGTTGGTCTTGAGTTGTGGGGTGTTATGTTTGTTGTGGTAGGGATGGTTTATGTGGCGAGTGTTGTTAAGCGGATAGGATTAATTTGTTTTGAGCGGTGAGAATAGATTACTTGCCGTTCGTCGTTCATTTGGGAGTATCATTAGATTTGATTCTTGTGTAGCTTGTGTGTCACCAAGTTAATAATCGTGCGGGATTAGAGTTATTGATTCGTTATGTACTTGGGGGGGTTAAAGGCATTTTTGGTGGTAATATTAGGTAGGTGGGGCCGTAGTTAAACATTATAGGACAGGGTTTGGTATGTTCGTTCCGTAGGTAGAAGTGGGTATGGTTCGAGCTTGGGGCAGAGTTACTGTGCGACGAATAGGTGGGGAGAGACGGTAGAAGCAGGTTAAAATTGTTCTTGGGGTGGGATTCGATTCCAGTTTAGGGGATTGGTGAGAACGGGGTGTTGGTAGGAAGGCTACAGGGGAGAGCAATACGTTTGAATTTTAGACGTGGTAGTGTGTTTTATGGTAGTGGTATTCGTGATCAAAAGTGTGGAACGTAACCCAGGGGAGTAAGTTAGGGTTACGGATGTGATGATATTTGAGAGAGAGGGAAGTATGAGGGTCGATAAATTAGGGGGAAGTGGATCATTTGAGTGGGCTATTACGGAGGCTTAGGTCCCTACACATGGTGCGTTGTGCCTATCTTAACTTTGTTAAGTATTCATTTTGTGCAATCTGTATTTATTATGAAAGATTCTCTTCTCTCATAATATCTTTATCGCTCTCTACCTTCTTCTTTTTGTTGTTCTTACTAATTAAAAGATAAAAATAAGAAAGAATAAAGAAAAAGAAATTACATTAAGGAAAGAAAATGAAAGAAGGAAAAGAAAATCAATTTCAAGAAGATAAAGAAAGAAAGGAAACCAATAGAAGAAATTAAGACAGAATACAAAAAAAGAAAAATTAAGAAAAGAAAATTCTAAAGAGAGAAACACCTTCATAAGAATTAAGAAAAAACTATCTAAGAAAGTTAAGAAAATACAAAGCAAAAAGAAATTAAAAAAAGATTTTTATAAGAAAAAAGTAATATAATAAGAATTTAAGGTAAGAATATGAAAAAGAAAAGAAAGAAAAGATGAAAGATAAGAAAGAAGAAAAGAAAAGAAATAGAAATTTACTAAAAAAAGAAATTACCAAAGTTAGAAACGAAAAAAAAAAGGAATAGAGAAATAAAGAAAATAATTTTAGCAAAAGAAAAGGAATAATTAAATAGAAAGAGGAAGAATTTCATTATAAAAAGAGAAAGGGAAAGAAGATAGAAAGACTCATTCTTAAAGGAAGAAGAAAAAAAAATAAAAAGACATTAAAAAGTCAATAAACTTTACATTCCTTCATTAAACGAAATGTGTCTATTCAGATTGATGGATGACATGATTGGTGCAGAGGCTGACATAAACAATTTGGATACACATATCCCTGTCAGTCCTATTCCAACTATCAGAATTCACAAGGATCATCTAATTGAACAAATCATTGGAGACATATATTCAGCCACCTCATACAGAAGGATGACAAAGAGTGTGACTAAACAAGATATGTTTAGTTCAGGGGCCAGCAGGAGGACCAACATTAAGTCTTTTAGAAATGTCTGTTTTACATGGTTCTATATAAAGACCCAAGAAGGTAATTCAAGCATTAAAAGATCCAAGCTAGATAGAATCTATGCAAGAGGAGCTTCTGTAGTTCAAGTTACAACAGGTTTGGACCTTAGTAGATTTACCTAATGGCAAAAGGGGCATTGGTACTAAATGGGTGTACAGAAACAAGAAATATGAAAGAGACATTGTGATTAAGAATAAAGCAAGATTGGTTGCACAAGGATACATACAAGAGGAAGGAATTGATTATGATAAGGTTTTTGCTCCTGCCGCTAGAATTGAAGCAATTAGGCTATTCTTAGCCTATGCCTCATTTAAAGACTTTGTGGTGTATCAGATGGATGTCAAGAGTGCTTTTTTGTATGGAAAGATTGAAGAGGAAGTCTATCCTCAGTCGATGTACTACCGCCTAGACTGACATAACGCACCCTCTTGGACGTGCCCGCACCGTCATCACTGGTGCCCCTTTTGCGTTTCAGCCCAGAGTCAACTTCTTTGGCCTCGCTTTCAGCCCCTGCGACATCAGCATCCTCTGAAGAACCAACGCTTGTTGCGTCTGGCCTGGGGGGCTCCGCAGTGGCACTTGGTACGCTACGCAGTGGTATGGGCGCCAATACATCAGTACCCTCAACCTCTGGTTGCTCCAGCACAAGTTCCATTGTGCGCCCTGCCGTACTTTCCAGCAACGGCTCCTCACCATCTCTCAATGGACGCTCATCCCTCGGCAATGACCCCTGCGTATAGAATGCGAAGTCCCAGGGGACAAACGCATCATCTAACCAGAAGAACATCTCCCTCCAACGCCTCAGCGCATCTAATTTTTCGGTATAGCACTGCAAACGTCCAGCGCGCTTGGAAAACGATACCCATCCGTTTGACCAAGAGGTATGATAGAAGGCGCGGAACAAATGGACCATGGGATTAATTGCCAATAGGTGGCAGTTAACCTCAAAATTGGACATTTTTGCCGCGCCTATGCAGTGCAATTGGGAAATATGAAGACGATAATGATTCAGGACGTTGCACATAAACAATGACAGGGGTACACGTTGATTGGCAAACTCAAAGAACTGGGTGTATACCCCAACCTTCCCCTCGGGGAAATCCGCTATACTCGCACTCGCAGCCGGCACTGCCAGGTGCAATGCGAATGGGATGTAATACTCAGATGTGAACTCAAGAAGTTCCTCATCTGTTATTTCTGATGTAAAATCAGTAATACTTGAACTTTTTATACTTAAACCAAGATTATACAACACTTATAACCTCATTTTAACATGATATTACCATCAACATAACATGTGTATATGTGTACAAAATCATAATCACAAATAAAAACTCTTTTTGCATGTTTAAAAGTCCTAGATGGTGATTTTTGCTACATAGAACATCATATATATATAAACTCATGAAATGAAAAGATAAGGGTATTAGATAACCTTAATGTGATGTAATGTGATGATCAACAAAGATCCAAACTCTTGGTTATTTTATAACCCTAGCTTTTTCAACCAAGAAAACCCTAACTTTTCCAAATAAAACCCTAGCTTCCTATCTTGCTTCAATACTTGTAAATGGTTAACCAAGGCTTGCAAATACCTTAGTATATCTTAGGAATGACGTGTGAATGCTTGTATGGTCTAGGAAAATCAAGGTATTGATGACGTATAGTCCAACCTCGGGTCATGAACCCGACCCGCGAATAGTACTTATACCCAGGCCCATGATAAATGGGCCATAGCGACATCAATACGGGTTTCCAAGGCCCAAATGGTACTGCCTATGGGGAAGCCCATGACATATGGGCCATCACGACGAGGATTTAGGCCCAGGGGCCCAACTAGCGCACACGTGCGCAGGTATCTAGAACACCCATTACGAACGAGTCATAATCATGAGGTGGGCCCACTAGTTACTAAATAACGGTGAGGCCTCTCGGATACTAACCTAATTAATGGGACAAAGCCCATTAGGGTTTGGTGAGTATATAGAGAGCACCTCGGCTCTCATCTAAGGTATGCTCTCATAACCCTAACTTTCTACTAAAACCTAAACCGATTACTTACTCTCACGCCGGAGGATAATCGTGGGAGACAATCCCACGGTAAGCCTAACGGTGCTTTGTTTTCTTAGTGCGCAGGTCTCATACATCAAGACTTAATTGATACAGGAACCGGAGCCTAACAGATCCGTATTACACCTAATTCGGACCTAATCAAGGATCGTCCAACTTTTGTATCAACAGATTGGCGCCATCCGTGGGACCCAACACTAAGAACACTGCCAAAATCTAGAATGACAAAGCAAGGAAACTTTACCCAGCGGACTCCGCAGGCGAAGAAGCAGAGCGACCAAGCCTCTAGACAGATCTCTAAGCAGGCCTCTAGAAGCGCCAATGCGCCATATGATCTGGTCTTCACAGTCGATGGACCGCCTCCGGAGACCAACCGCCACAAACCACAAGCACGGAAGGTAAAACACGGCTGCTTACACCACCCCCTCCCCAAACGGGCCAGGAGACAATACCCACCGAACCACCACCCCCCCCCCAATCGAAACAAGGTCCCGAGTTAGGGCTGACAACCTCACACTGAAGGGGGTCGCGACCTGAACTGCCGCGAGTGATTTCCGTATTCTCACAACTACAGAGACTTTGGTCGCCCTCATGCAAGAGGGAAACAAAAAAGAGACAAGCAAAGAAGCCTGCAGGCCCGACTTAACTACTGTCCGGAGGACAATATATCCACCGCGCCATCCAAAAGGAAAGACGCGAAAGGAGAACCGCCGACCTCAGTATTCGGTAATCGAAAGAAAGTTTCAGGTACTCAAACGGCAATCTTGCAGAACTTGGACATCATGAAAACAATGACCGCGCATCAGCGTTCCGTGATAGGCTTGGGCAGTCGACGAAAAGTCCACAGCATGCTTGGACAAAGGCCTCCCCAGTGAAAGTCCCCCTCCAGGTTCAGTACTCCGAACAGTTCGGCGCAAGCGCCGCAGAAGAGTAAGCTCGTCCTCAAAAGACTCCTCAGACAACGAGGACACAGAAACGGGGCACTGGAAATCCAAGAACAAATATCGTGAAGACGAAGATATGTCCCGTCCATGGCGTCGCCAAAAGGTCGACGCATTTACGCGGCGCATTAGCGATTTCTCGGAGGATAAGAAAAGGCGCATGCCTGCTAACGTAAAAACTTATGATGGGACAGGTGATCCTGACGACCATCTAAAAATCTTCGAATCGGCGGCCACTATTGAAAACTGGCCACAACCCGTGTGGTGCCACATGTTCAATTCCACGTTAGTAGGAAACGCGCGGAACTGGTTCAGCAAACTACCACGCAGAAGCATTGATGGGTTTGAAGAGTTGCGAAGGGCATTCCGCTTAAATTTTACTCAAAGGAAGAAGTGTGCCAAGAACCCTGTCGAGCTTGCCAGGGTGAAACAGCGCCAAGGGGAGTCTACAAGCGCCTACGTAGAACGCTATAAGGACGAATGCATACACGTCAAGGCGTGCCCCGAAATTCTCAAGATCTCAGGGTTTATGAATGGAATAAATAACCCAGAACTTATCAAAAGGTTGAATGATAGGGTTCCCCAAACCTTTGATGAATTTGATAAACCACATGTCCTTTTCAGTCACTGAAGAAGCCGCCGCCACGGACAACAGAAAAGCTACTCCAAACAACAGGATCACAGGAACAGTCCAGGAGACAATCCAATGACCAGAGTAGCAGTCGCAACAACAGCTACCGCGGTCAGAGGGGCGGGCGGGGGAACGACAAGTACACCCCACTGACAATGACCCCAAAGGAGATACTCGCAACAGAAGGTTCAAACTTCCCAAAACCACCACCAATGCGCACTCCGGAGGAGCAACGCGTGGGGAACGGATACTGTGAGTATCATAGGCAGAAGGGCCATACTACCAATGAGTGCGTCCAACTGCGCCAGCTAATTGACAAATTGGTCAAGGAAGGCAGATTGGATCACCTGGTGAAGAACATCAAGGAAGGGAAAGATAAACAAAGGAGCGGAGGCAAGAAAGACGCACCTAGAGACAAGGCTGACACCATCTATATGGTGCAGTCATGGCAGCGAAAAACTAAGCAAAAAGTCAGTCAAAAATTTTCGCATGGAAGTGGCATCTCTTTTCCCACTTTAACTGCGGACAAACACGCATGGTGGAGCCACTTACCATCGAGATAAATGCAGCGGGTCACGACATCCACCGCATGTACATTGATGGGGGAGCATCTGCAGACATACTGTACGAACATTGCTTCCAAAGACTGCGCCCTGAAGTAAAAAGTCAGTTAAACCCGGCCACGACGTCGTTGACTGGCTTCACGGGAGAAAAGATATGGCCCATGGGGCAACTACGATTACCGGTTATGGTTGGCAATAAGGAGCACTCCACAACAGCCTGGATGAATTTTATGGTGATCAGATCACCATCGCCATACAATGGCATTATTGGAAGACCAGGGATCTCAGCGATACGCGCGGTCCCATCCACGGCCCACGGGATGCTAAAATTCCCCGTCAACGGCGGAATTGTCACCATCTACAACACCGCCGCACTGCCTAAAGAATGCAACACAGTCACATGTGATGGGACGCAGACTCATAGACAGCACGCAACCAAAGTGACAAACTTGAAGGTCGCGATTCATCCCGATTACCCGGAGCAAGAAGTATCAATCGGGGGGTCGCTGTCTGATACGGGTAGGGCGGCTGTGTGCGCGCTCTTGCAAAGAAACCTTGATATCTTTGCATGGGAACCAAAACACATGACTGGTGTGCCACGATCGATCACAGAACACAAGTTGAACATCCGACAAGGATACTCCCCAGTAAGGCAGAAAAAACGCGGGCAAGCTCTAGAGCGCGCTAAGGCCATTCTGGAGGAGGTACATAAACTCGTGGAGGCAGGTATCATGCAAGAAGTCTATTACCATGACTGGCTCTCCAACCCAGTTATGGTCAAGAAGAGCGATGATAGTTGGCGAATGTGCGTGGACTTTACTGACCTTAACAAAGCATGTCCACAAGACTGCTATCCACTACCGGAGATAGACTGTAAAGTGGAGTCCTTATGCGGATACCCCTTCAAGTGCTTCTTGGACGCATACAAGGGGTATCACCAAATCCAAATAGCCAAGGATGACGAGGAGAAGACAGCCTTTCACACAAGTCAAGGTGTCTATTGCTATACAAAGATGCCTTTTGGCCTAAAGAATGTGGGCGCCACCTACCAGCGACTGGTAGATACCGCGTTCGAGGGGCAAGTAGGCCGCAACCTGGAAGTCTATGTCGATAACCTTGTTATAAAGAGCCACACCGAAGACGAGTTGGTGCACGACATTGTAGAAACTTTCAGGGCGCTGCGAAAAATCAATATGAAGCTAAATCCCAAAAAATGAACTTTTGGGGATACAGAGGGCATGTTCCTCAGATACTTGATAGAACCTGACGGCATCAAGCCGTGTCCAAAAAAAACAAAAGCTGTCATCCAACTTCCTTCACCGCGCACGATGAAAGAAGTCCAGTCGTTAAATGGGAAGTTAGCCGGTTTGAACAGGTTCCTATCCAAGTCAGCAGACAAGTCACTCCCCTTGTTCAAAACACTCAAGAAGTGTACGAAGAAGGGAGACTTCCGTTGGACTACAGAAGCAGAAGAAGCTTTCACGCAGCTCAAGCAGCATATAGCAGCACTTCCCACGCTAGTCGCACCCCGACCAGGGGAGGAGTTGATTATGTATTTATCCGCGACGCATGGGGCAATTAGCGCCGTGCTACTGACAGATAGGGACTCCGTACAAACACCGGTATACTTCGTAAGTAAAGCACTCAAGGAAACGGAGATCAACTATAGCGCAATGGAGAAGCTGATCCTGGCGTTAGTATTTGCCGCCAAAAGACTGCGCAGATATTTCCAAGCGCACCCAATAGTGGTAATCACAGATCAACCCATCAAACAGGTTATCTCTAAACCTGATGCGTCGGGGCGATTGCAAAAGTGGAGCGTGTTGCTAGGGGAGCATAACATCTCTTATAGACCACGCACCGCAGTGAAAGGACAGATACTGGCGGATTTTCTCATCGAAAAACCAGAAACCGATGCTGTACTCCCCCAGAGCGAAGTAAAACTCCAAGAACCATGGATCTTATTCACGGATGGATCGTCATGCGTGGACGGGTCGGGCGCAGGCCTCATCCTCACTAACCCGGAAGGAATGGGAATTCCCTTACGCAAATGCGTTTTGAATTCCAGCCTACGTACAATGCGGCGGAGTACGAAGCCTAATTTGCGGGACTACGCATATGCATCTCGAATGGGTGTATGTAACTAGAAGCAAATGTGGACTCCGTTTGGTAGCCAACCATGTGTTGGGCGAATATGTAGCTAAAGAAGACAACATGATTCGATACCTCGACAAGACCAGGTCGCTAATCCAGGGCTTTGATAGATTCACCATTCGGTAGGTTCCTAGAGGTGAAACAAAAAGCGGATTGCCTTAAGTAGATCGGCTTCCACAAGCTTCGCGCACCTATCAAAGGGGTGTTGGTCGAATTCTTGACGAACAAAAATCATCTCAGAGATGGAGATATCTACGGTGATAGAAGAGCAGGATCCTACGTGGATGACCCCTCTCATCGAATTCATAAGCAAGGGCACGCTCCCTCATGAACAAAAGGATGCCCGAGAATACGCCCCCCCCCCCCCCCCCACACGGCGCAGAGATTTTGAAATTCGAATTGGTGTCTCGATCGACGTTCGTTCCTACAACCATGGCTCCGATGCGTCGGACCTATTCAGGCAGACTATGTGCTACGCGAGATTCATGCGGGTTCATGCAGTATGCACTCAGGACCACGATCTGTAGTAGCTAGAGCCTTACGGTCTGGGTACTACTGGCCCACCATGCACCGCGACGCGCGCGACATGATAAAGAAATGCAATGATTGCCAAGTACATAGACCAATCCCGCGCCAAACCACCAACAGGCAGGCTAACCACCCATCACCTCGCCTTGGCATTCCACAATGGGGTATCGACATCGCTGGTCCCTTCCTGTTACTGCGGGAGGGCTTTGAAATTCCTTATCGTGGCTATAGACTACTTTACTAAATGGATCGAGGCGAAAGCGGTCGCCACAATCACAGGGAATCAGGTAAAACGATTTGTTTGGGATAACATTGTGTGCCGTTTTGGATTACCTGGAGAAATAGTTTCGGACAATGGGAAACAATTCTGTGATAACCCGTTCAAAGACTGGTGCGCGAGATTAAGCATTACACAGCGTTTTGCGTCGGTTAAACACCCACAAACCAATGGTTTGGTTGAGCGCGCAAATCGAAGTCTAGGCGAAGGAATCAAAGCGCGCCTGGATAGACATAAAGGCAGGTGGGCAGAGGAATTGTCACATGTCTTGTAGGCACATCGCACAACATCGGAATGCCAACTATACGTACCGCGGAGGTCAATATCGCAACCAATGACGACGAGCGACGTATAGACTTGGACATATTGGAGGAAAGGCGCGAACAAGCAGCCATACGTGAGGAAAAAGCAAAGTTAAAAATGAAGGGATACTATGACGCTAAAGTTCGAGGAGTCTCATTTAGACCAGGAGACTTCGTGTATCGTGCTAACGACGCAAGCCACGCGGAAGACACAGGAAAGCTGGGACCAAAGTGGGAAGGACCCTACGAGGTTACGGAAGCACTTGGAAAAGGAGCATACAAGCTGCGTGACATGGATGGGCGTGAGTTGCCCCGCACGTGGAATATCTGCAACCTCAAGAAATGCTATCTTTAGGGAAGTGCTCACTGGGTACATGCGTACTTATTTTTTTTTAAGACAAATGTTTTTTATTTTTGCAAGTATTCATTAAATGTCGCGGTTTCTAGCTAACTCCGCGACACAATTCACTTTACATGCTTATTGTGAGTATCTATTTACGTTTCAATATTGTTGTTACATTATTCTGTGCCTACGCGGCGTGCATGCACCTAATAACCCCACGATGGGAAAAGGATGAGTAAACCTACTAAATGACTCGTTGAGTAAGAGGGTTGCAAACCCATCAACATTGGATCATGAATCCTTGTTAAACACCTTTCTCTCAAGACGTTGGAGTAAGTTTCACTGCGCATTCCACGATGGATGCGCAGCAGCGCACACGGTGCACGTTTAACAAATTTGGAGTCGAAACTTTTGACTTCTTGATATGGTATTCGCGGTACGCCGCATGTAATTGTAATGTCAACCCATACATATAAACTTAGCATATTTTGCAGTCATGAACTTTGTAATGACTATGTTCACAACAATTTGACAAATGGCACATCACAAACAAGTCTTTCATGCAAAGGCAACTAATTGTGCACAAACATATTGTCAACTTTTATAACTAATATTGTGTGCGTACAATCGCACAAGCCACAATAACAAATGGCCCATACTATGGGTCCAAAAGGATAGCTTTTACAACAGAACCATGAGTTTGGTTAAACAAAATTTGCCAAGATACACAAATTACTATTAGTTTGCGCAAGGAAGAAAGCCTAGATGCTGTGACAACGACTTCGCTCTGAACTGCCAACTTGGTACGCAGCATCTCCAGCCTCCTCAAGCCTCCCCAGAAGTTCACTATCTTTGGGTGACACAGTCGCCACGCTAACTGGTACTCCATCAAAACGGGGGATGTACGCTGCACCAACACCGCATAATATTGCCTTGCCCTTCACCCCCTTCTTCTTCGCAAGCCTTATGGCGTGGGCCTCTAACGACTCCTTTAACGGAATCTCCTTATCAAGTGCAAAAGGATTCAGGATGTCACGCGGATAGGCAAAGATAGGAACCTGCAATTGCGCTACGTCCGGCTTGAGAAAGTAATCCGGCTGGGCCTCAGTGCCCTCGGTGGCATGCCTAGCCAAGGTTAACCCCGCCATTATCACATCTATGGGGTAATCCTGGTCACGCTCCAGCTGTGCAATATGAGGTAGCTCTAACAATTTCATTGCCTCCATAGCAGCAACAAGCTCCTCATATGCATTATGATTATATCCAGGTACCTGTGCGGCAGGCACTGTCAGCAGCTTCTTTTCATGCAGTTCCTCCACCGCTTCTGCCTTACCACGAGCCAAGACACTCTTCACAACATCTCCAAAGGACTGCTTGACCTCCTGCGATTCCAAAGTGCTCATGGTAGCAAGGCGCAAACCATGACTTATGAGCCACCTGCGCTCAACAATCGCGGACAACATGTGAGGGTACAACTCCTCATCATACTCAATACTGAGTTTGCGTAACTTCTCCTCCTGCTTCTCCAACAGCCCCTCCACTCTCTGGCGAAACTCATCCAGCCCAATAAAATGGTTGTTCTTACCCCCTCCAAGTACTTCACTGCCCAGTGACAACTTGCCTTGTAATCCACAGAATTCGCACGCTCTTGCTCTACCTTGACAAGCCGTGCGATTTTTTCCTCGACAAGCTTTTGTGCATGAGACCTCGACGACTCTGCCTCAGCCTGCGCATCTGCCAACTGTGTCTTCAGCAGCAGAATCTCTTCATCCTTCTGAACACTCTGGCTGCGTTCACTAGCAAACCTTGCTCTCAGCTGCGCCACCAGCGCGGCTTGCTGCGCAGTGACCATATCAAACTCCCCCATAAGCTGATCCACTGGCATGCCCTCAAATGCCTTGGGACCTGTCTCCCGATCCCTCCTTGATATGTCATCAGCAGTCAAGGGACTAGTCTGGGGAGGGGACTGTCCAGCATGCGTCACCGGCGCAGAGGAATCGCTAGTAGCCTCGACACTGCGCACAAATAGCAAACAACCAACCAATAATGAGGATTCCACATTACTTTAGTATGATTGCGTACAATAAACACTTCTACTGGACAGACATAGAGGATACGTTACTTACTTGAGGGGAGGAGTCTCGGTTTCCTCCTCAGTCGATGTACTACCGCCTAGACTGACATAACGCACCCTCTTTGACGTGCCCGCGCCGTCATCACTGGTGGCCCTTTTGCGTTTCAACCCAGAGTCAACTTCTCCGGCCTCGCTTTCAGCCCCTGCGACATCAGCATCCTCTGAAGAACCAACGCTTGTTGCGTCTGGCCTGGGGGGCTCCGCAGTTGCACCTGGTACACTGCGCAGTGGTATGGGTGCTAATACATCAGTACTCTCAACCTCTGGTTGCTCCAGCACAAGTTCCATTGTGCGCCCTGCAGTACTTTCCAGCAGCGGCTCCTCACCATCTCTTAATGGGCGCACCCCCTCGGTCACCAGCTTGGGCTTACTCAAATGGACCACGCTAAACAAATCCATTTCTGCGCAACACAAAACGAAAACAAACAACAAATGGTTACATACGCTTAAATAAGAAAGAGCGCTTACACTACTAAGCGAGGGAGACGGAAGGACAAGCACCCACCCTGGCCGTCATCGCCTATAAACGTCGGCACTTCCTCAGGGCTTCGGAAATAATTACGACTAATGCCCATGTGGCATAGAAAGGCTTCCGAGTATGCGTTGATAGGGATACGGTTCTCATTTATAAGTTCCGCATCCTCCATACTATACGACCCGGGGGGTGGACGCTCATCCCTCGGCAATGACCCCTGAGTATAGAATGCGAAGTCCCAGGGAACCAACGCATCATCTACCCAGAAGAACATCTCCCTCCAACGCCTTAGCGCATCTAATTTTTCGGTATAGCACTGCAAACGCCCGGCGCGCTTGGAAAACGATACCCATCCGTTTGACCAAGAGGTGTGATAGAAGGCGCGGAACAAATGGACCGTGGGATTAATTGCCAATAGGCGGCAATTAACCTCGAAATTGGTTATTTTTGCCGCGCCTATGCAGTGCAATTGGGAAATATGAAGACGATAATAATTCAGGACGTTGCACATAAACAACGAAAGGGGTACACGTTGATTGGCAAACTCAAAGAACCGTGTGTATACCCCAACCTTCCCCTCTGGGAAATCCGCTATACTCGCACTCGCAGCCGGCACTACCGGGTGCAATGCGAATGGGATGTAATACTCAGATGTGAACTCACGAAGTTCCTCATCTGTTATTTCTGATGTAAAATCAGTAAGTTGCAACACCATGATTTGCGAAGCAAGGGTTTGGATGCGCACGCGCGTATTACCTGTGTCTGATTTTTGATGATTAATGGAAGCTTTATCAATGGTGGTGGAAGAGATTTTTTTTTACTGTGGCAATAACAGTGAAATGGAGGCGAACCCTTATATAGGGCAAGTTGTTACCGACACGACGCCGGATGAGGAACACGTGTCCCCCACTTGTCCTAATCGTGTGGTAGGGGTGAAACGTATAAGCTATGTTCTAGCTACCTTCTCACGAATTACGAAGAGGCATTTTTGCGACTCAAGTTGACCAGATTCATTGTTTTGGGCGGGACAATTTCTTGTTTCTTCCACGATACGCATCCAGGGATATTTACCGCGACTATTTGTAGTCTAGCATCCGCGGTCTTACCAAGCGCATACTAGACTGGGGGGACATGATGACGTATAGTCCAACCTCGGGTCATGAACCCGACCCACGAATAGTACTTATACCCAGGCCCATGATGAATGGGCCATAGCGACATCAATACGGGCTTCCAAGGCCCAAATGGTACTGCCTATGGGGAAGCCCATGACATATGGGCTATCACAACGAGGATTTAGGCCCATGAGGCCCAACTCGCGCACACGTGCGCAGTTATCTAGAACACCCGTTACGAACGAGTCATAATCATGAGGTGGGCCCACTAGTTACTAAATAACGGCGGTTACTAAATAACGGTGAGGCCTCTCGGATACTAACCTAATTAATGGGATAAAGCCCATTAGGGTTTGGTGAGTATATAGAGAGCACCTCGGCTCTCATCTAAGGTACGCCCTCATAACCCTAACTTTCTACTAACTAAGGTCTAAAGATGGTGTCACGAAGCCAAAGTCTATGCAAGAACCATTTTAAAAAGTGAACATCATATTATGCGCATACATTAGGTAG
This sequence comes from Tanacetum coccineum, assembly GCA_026074375.1. Taxonomy (NCBI): domain Eukaryota; kingdom Viridiplantae; phylum Streptophyta; class Magnoliopsida; order Asterales; family Asteraceae; genus Tanacetum; species Tanacetum coccineum. The sequence continues at coordinate 60,147 of BQNB010005122.1, forward strand.
TTAGCCATATCTATTTGAAACCAAGTCTTTAAGCCACGATTTTTGTGTAGGTGATGTAAGATGTTTATATTATGATATGTAAGATATAAATAAGTATGAAATGAGTAGAGATGAGCTCACTTGATGTTGTAATGTTTAGTGATATATAACTCGAAAACCCTAATGTGAAAACCCTAATTTATAATTATGACCCAAGCTTGTGCACTTTCTGCTCTTGTTACTGGTGTTCGTGGATCAGAGGGAAAAAAAAGGAAAGGTGTAGTTTGTTTGTTGTAAGTGTGAAAATGAAAGGAATATGGTTGTATATTTATAGAAAATGAGGAATAACTAGTTTCTTAGTTTAGTTAAGTGGTAACAAGTTGGTTTATGAAATGAACACTCAAGAGACCAAGGTACATATTGAAAAAAAAAAAATAAGAAAGAAAAAGAAAAAAAAAAAAAAAAAAAAAAAGATGGTTTTTAGGCTGCAAAAAACTTTGGGCTGTAAGGTGTAAGAGGGGGAGGGTTTTCAAGAGTTGATTACATGGAGAAATGATGGTTTAAAGCTTTACCCATGTAGTTTATGGTAGGTACAAGAAACATGAATGGATGGTTTATGTGAGTACTCATGGGGCCGGTTTGGTACGGGGAGAAAAGGAAGAATTTGTGTATTATTTTGAACGATCATACATATAGGATGTTTGGTGCTGAAATAGCGTGGGTAGAGGAGGGATTCTTTCAAGGTTTTGACATTGTGGGAGTATGATGTTCATGAATTATCCATTAACACTGAGCTAAGAAGGAAACATGAAATGGTAAGTGTTAATACTTTATGAAAAAGCTATGAGAAGGGGCCGTTAGGGTAGAGTTGAGTAGAGGTTTGTATTATTTTCGAATGATATGAGGTTGTCCCGTATGGGTTTGTTAAAGATAGGAAAAAGAAAGAAAGGTTAAGTAAGTTTTATGTTATAAACAAGAAAGTTTAGGAATTATTTGGTGTGGTATAGGAGGGAGACTACTATGAGGGGGTAAAAGAGGGAAAAATATTAATTTGAATTTATCTATGGTTTTCTAAAAAGCTTAATAATATAAAGATGAAAATATTACGGGTATTCATGCATACGCGGAAGAATTAAAATAGTGACCGTGAATATTTATGGAGTCGTATTTATATGAGTGTTAAAATGTGATCATGATGATAGTAGGGGGTGCTCACTGTCCGAAAACTGGACTGGACCGGACCGAAACCGACCATGGCCAAAACACTGGACCGAAATGGTCCGGTCCGGGTCGGTCCAACAAGGCATAATTGCCGGGGTTTTTGTAAGACTAAACCGGACCGAAGACCGAAAACATAGAAAAGCATGGACCGAGGACCGGACCGAAATAGGTTCGATCCGGTCTGGTCGGTCCGGTTCGGGCCGATTTCTCGGTCCGGTCCGATCCGGTCCGCGGTCCCTTTTGCTCACCCCTAGATGACAGTGATATGCTAAATATAGGTAGACTAAACTCAGTCTAAAGCCAGTGCACGTATGAAGACGTTTCTTGCTATGCACGGGATAACCTCCTGGTTTTAAGTTAAATTGAATATATATACATTCAAAATAAAATATAACTAGTTAATAATAAAATATTAACTTGTGAAATTGTCAGTTGTCACAGAAAAGAATTAGGCCGGCCCTGTTTTTTCTGCTGGTTATTAACTCCGCAGTGGCACCTGGTACACTGCGCAGTGGTATGGGCGCCAATACATCAGTACCCTCAACCTCTGGTTGCTCTAGCACAAGTTCCATTGTGCGCCCTGTCGTACTTTCCAGCAGCGGCTCCTCACCATCTCTTAATGGGTGCACCCCCTTGGTCACCAGCTTGGGCTTACTCAAATGGACCACGCTAAACAAATCCATTTCTGCGCAACACAAACCGCAAACAAACAACAAATGGTTACATACGCTTCAATAAGAAAGAGCACTTACACTACTTAACGAGGGAGACGGAAGGACAAGCACCCACCCAGGCCGTCATCGCCTATAAACGTCGGCACTTCCTCCGGGCTTCGGAAATAATTACGACTTAGTCCCATAGTGATAGAAAGGCATCCGAGTATGGCGTTGATAGATACGGTCCTCATTATGAGTTCCGCATCCTCCACACTATACGACCCGGGGGGTGGACGCTCATCCCTCGGCAATGACCCCTGCGTATAGAATGCGAAGTCCCAGGGAACAAACGCATCATCTACCCAGAAGAACATCTCCCTCCAACGCCTCAGCGCATCTAATTTTTCGGTATAGCACTGCAAACGCCCGGCGCGCTTGGAAAACGATACCCATCCGTTTGACCAAGAGGTATGATAGAAGGCGCGGAACAAAGGACGTGTGATAATTGCCAATAGCCAGTTTAACCTCGAAATTGGATATTTTTGCCGCGCCTATGCAGTGCAATTGGGAAATATAAAGACGATAATGATTCAGGACGTTGCACATAAACAACGAAAGGGTAACAGTTGATTGGCAAAACTCAAAAACGGGTGTATAACCCCACCTTCCCCCTCGGGATATCCGCTATAAACTCGCACATCGGCAGCCGGCACTGCCGGGTGCAATGCGAATGGGATGTAATACTCAGATGTGAACTCAAGAAGTTCCTCATCTGTTATTTCTGATGTAAAATCAGTAAGTTGCAACACCATGATTTGCGAAGCAAGAGTTTGGATGCGCACGCGCGTCTTACCTGTGTCTGATTTTTGATGATTAATGGAAGCTTTATCAATGGTGGTGGAAGAGATTTTTTTTTACTGTGACAATAACAGTGAAAGGGAGGCGAACCCTTATATAGGGCAAGTTGTTACTGACACGACGACCGGATGAGGAACACGTGTCCCCCACTTGTCCTAATCGTGTGGTAGGGATGCAACCTATGAGCTATGTTCTAGCTACCTTCTCACGAATTACGAAGAGGCATTTTTGCGACTCAAGTGCCAATTCATTTTTGGCGGACAATTCTTGTTTCTTTCCACAGATACGCATCTAGGATTTTTTACCCAATACTATTTCAGTCTAGCATCCCGGTCTTACTCAAGCGCATAAGACTGGGGGGACATGAATGACGTATAGTCCAACTCGTGTCATGACCCACCCACGAATACTATTTATACCCAGGCCCATCATGAATGGGCCATAGCGACACCAATACGGGCTTCCAAGGCCCAAACGGTACTGCCTATGGGGAAGCCCATGACATATGGGCTATCACGACAAGGATTTAGGCCCATGAGGCCCAACTAGCGCACACGCGCGCAGGTATCTATAACACCCGTTACGAACGAGTCATAATCATGAGGTGGGCCCACTAGTTATTAAATAACGGTGGGGCCTCTTGGGTACTAACCTAATTAATGGGACAAAGCCCATTAGGGTTTGGTGAGTATATAAAGAGCACCTCGGCTCTCATCTAAGGTATGCTCTCACAACCCTAATCTTCTACTAAAACCCAAACCTAAACCGATTACTTACTCTCACGCCGGAGGATAATCGTGGGAGACAATCCACGGTAAGCCTAACGTCTTTGTTTTCTTAAGTTTGCAGGTCTCATACATCAAGATTTAATTGGTTCAGGAACCGGAGCCTAACAGAATCGCTAATTACACCTAATTCGACCTAATCAAGGATCGTCCAACTTGTATCAACATAAGTTAAATCAGTTTAACTTAAATTTATCATGGACCTATTGGATTTGAGATTTTTTGGAAGGGGATTTAACTTGGAGAGATCCCTAGGACTTATACCCAAGCTTATTAAATGAAGCATAGGATCTTGTAGCTGCAAATTCCACTACTATAAATATAATACATCAACACACCACTAAAAATTCGTTCATGATTGTTACTAAGGTCCTAAAGATGGGGTCCATCGAAGCCAAAGTCCTTTGCAAGAACCATATAAAAAGTGAACCATCTATATAGCCATCACATTAAGGTAGTTACATATCTATATAACCAAGTCTTTAAGCCACGATTTTTGTGTAGGTGATGTAAGATGTTTATATTATGATATGTAAGATATAAATAAGTATGAAATGAGTAGAGATGAGCTCACTTGATGTTGTAATGTTTAGTGATATATAACTCGAAAACCCTAATGTGAAAACCCTAATTTATAATTATGACCCAAGCTTGTGCACTTTCTGCTCTTGTTGCTGGTGTTCGTGGATCAGAGGGGAAAAAAAGAAAGGTGTAGTTTGTTTGTTGTAAGTGTGAAAATGAATGGAATATGGGTTGTTATTTATAGGAAAATGAGGAGTTAACTAGGTGGTTCCTTAGTTTAGTTAAGTGGTAACAAGGTTGGTTATGAAATGAACTCTCAAGGAGACCAAGGTACATATGGGAAGATGGTTTTAGGCTGCAAAAAACGTGGGGCTGTAAGGTGTAAGAGGGGGAGGGTTTTCAAGAGTTGATTACATGGAGAAATGATGGTTTAAAGCTTTACCCATGTAGTTTTATGTAGTACAAAAACAAATGGATTTTATGAGTACACATGGGGCCGGTTGACTGAGGGAGAAAAGGAAGAATTTGTGTATTATTTTGAGACATCAAGTACATATAGGGATGTGTGGTGGCTGAAATGAGGCGTGGGTAGGAGGAGGGTGTTCTTCAAGGTTTGACATTGGTGGGAGTATGATGGTTCATGGTATTATCCATGAGACACTAGCTAATAAGGAAACATGAAATGGTATTTAATACTTTAGTGTAAAGCTTGAGAAGGGGCCGGATTAGGGTAGAGTTTAGTAGGGGTTTTGTATATATTTTCGAATGATTAGGTATGTGTCGAATGGGTTTGTTAAATATAGAAAAAAAAGACAGTTAAGTTAAGTTTTATGTTATAAACAAAAAAGTTTAGGAATTATTTGGTGTGGTATAGGAGGGAGACTACTATGAGGGGGTAAAAGAGGGAAAAATATTAATTTGAATTTATCTATGGTTTTCTAAAAAGCTTAATAATATAAAGATGAAAATATTACGGGTATTCATGCATACGCGGAAGAATTAAAATAGTGACCGTGAATATTTATGGAGTCGTATTTATATGAGTGTTAAAATGTGATCATGATGATAGTAGGGGTGCTCACTGTCCGAAAACTGGACCGGACCGGACCGAAACCAACCATGGCCAAAACACTGGACCGAAATGGTCCGGTCCGGGTCGGTCCAACAAGGCATAATTGCCGGGTTTTTTGTAAGACTAAACCGGACCGAAGACCGAAAACATAGAAAAGCATGGATCGAGGACCGGACCGAAATAGGTTCGATCCAGTCTGTTCGGGCCGGTTTCTCGGTGCGGTCCGGTCCGGTCCGCGGTCCCTTTTGCTCACCCCTAGATGACAGTGATATGCTAAATATAGGTAGACTAAACTCAGTCTAAATCCAGTGCACGTATGAAGACGTTTCTTGCTATGCACGGGATAACCTCTCGATTTTAAGTTAAATTGAATACATATACATTCAAAATAAAATATAACTAGTTAATAATAAAATATTAACTTGTGAAATTGTCAGTTGTCACATAAAAGAATTAGGCCGGCCCTGTTTTTTCTACCCGGGCTCAAGGCGTGGGAGTCAAGGAAGCACAAAACGACGTCATTTCGACCGAGTAACGAGGTTTCTTATAATGAATTGTGTAGTTTGACGAGGAGGGAAAACTTAGACTCATATATTATAATATAATATAATTTTATTTTATAAAATACTTATCTCTAAAGACACAAATAAACAAAAAAGAATTATATAAGCTAGAGTAGAATGAGTGTATAAATTTGGGAATGAATTATAAGAAAAGAAAGAAAGGTAGCCGTTCCTCTGATTGCATTATCCACATCTCATATCGAACATGGCATGTACCTCCCTCGTAATCCCACTCGGTAATTTTAGTTTATATTTCTCACTCTTTTTCTTTCATCCACTTGAAATCATTAACTAATTTTGATACTATGATCTTTTTTTTTATGAATTACATGGGTATTTAAGTTTTCATTTGAGGATTTTTCTTTGAAATGCATTATTTTTGTTTAGCTTAAAATAACATGGATCAACCAAAAAATCTTTTTATGGGTGTTTGACATTGTGTTTTGAAAGTGGTTATCTGATAGCATGTTGGTTTTTATCATCAGTTTTGAGTGTTTCTGTATAATGAATTTAATTACTATTTCCGCTAGAAACTATCTCACACATCTTAAAGCAGAACATGAACCCATAAACCATTTGGATGGGGAGCTTCTCACGCAACTCATTCTATTGGGACACAAGCCCTTAGGTTATTACAATGTGTTATGCATTAGTTGATGAATGAGTCTTACTTGGCAGGTTCATCTTTTGTTGGGAAATTGTCCAACAATCATCGAATAACTAAAGGCGGACCAAGAAGAGTGACACCACAAAATTTGAATTTGGGAATTAAAATGAAATCTTCACCAAGTGTTGGATATGATGATGAACTCACATTTTTTAAACGAAGGGATGTGATTGGATTAGCTTTGACTGCTTCAAGCCTTCTTATTTACTCACTGAACGCCAAGGCAGGTGGCTTGCCACCTGAGGAGATACCAACATTATGTGATAAGTCTTGTGAGAAAGAGCTTGAAAATGTATGGTGAGATTGCGTATCTTATCTACCGTTACATTCTCATATGCAAAAAATTAGAGGTTGGATGATTGGTCGTTTTGGGATGTGTTTTAACTGAATGGATTGAATAAAAAACATTAGCTAAATGGCGAACTAGTCAAATAGGTTTAATGGGTCAAACTGGTTAATATCTAGCCCAAGTCTATTTTTATTTATAGCCTATAAGATACAACCTCCTAAACCATGTTTCGACCGATGGTACAGATGACCTCTTTTGCACTGAAAACAATTTGACCTGTTACCCTAGTGGCGTAATCCAAGTATTCTGTCCAGGAGGGTCATGTTTCTCTGTTTAATTCTTGTTCACTTTTACTCTGCCTTCAATCCGAGAAGTGTTTGAAACTCCAACAATGAATTTATGCAGTATGAGAAAGAAACCATTGTGTATTACTGATGTTGGCATAATGAAACTATTCTAGTCTAGACTTTATTCTAAAATTCTTAAACATTCAACTGTTTTGTCATTACATTGGTTTTATAAAGTGAATAGTTTGAGTTTCAATAAGTTTATTCATCTACTCGAACATTGTTGCTGATAATTCGTTGATGAAGGGTACTTATTTATAACTACATCTGACTTATGAAGGTACCTATGGTAACTACAGAATCTGGTTTGCAATACAAAGATATTAAAGTTGGGTCTGGCCCTACTCCGCCCGTGGGTTATCAGGTATGTTGATTGTGTAATATCTAGCCTAATTTATAATGGAAAAAGTTGTAATAGCTTACGTTCCCTTTATGGATTGTTTCACTTCAATACTTTACACCGTAAGTAATGGAATCGTCTGCATATATATGAAGTTATATTCAGTCATAGGTGGTGTTGGATATCATAATTGGTATTTTGACAAAGATTGTGTTCATACTTGCTTTATTTTGTTTTTCAAAACCCAATTCTGTTTCCCTTGTTAAGATGCCTGTTTAATTTTTTCATATACCATTTTTGTTTGTTAATATACAGGTGGCTGCAAACTATGTAGCAATGGTTCCATCCGGACAAATATTTGATAGGTTATATGCTGAACTCTAGTTTATTCATTTACATATGATTACTTGTATCATGTAGTACATAGAAAAAATTGATAACAATGAATTCAGAAATATCATTGTTAACAATCCTATTACGCCTACTCATTTTTTTTTTAATTTTTTTGAAATATCAGTTCACTGGAAAAGCGTCAGGTTTATATATTTCGTGTTGGCTCAGGTCAGGTAAGCCTTTTTCATTCATTCGTGAATATATTCGTTCGGAAGTTGATATCAGCTAACTTAACATTCATGTGGAAGCAATTTCGACTCATTTACTTACGAAAGGGTTGATTCATGGTATTATGCTCTATCAAGACTAATATCATTCAAAACATTATTACTGCAACACCACTGAGTTTTGTAATCATATTTAACATACAATCAATTTATACAATTCTTTTGGAATCGTGGACAAACTGGGTGTGGGCTTAACCTGACCCAACCTGTACAAAGAATTATCTGTTTTGAACCGCACCAGTTTGACTCATTACCGCAATTTTTTACCTCTAAATGTGTGGGTCTTTTTTGTGTCGGTGTGGGGATAAGTATCTTCGTGCGGAGTATATGATCTATCAGGTTTTCCCGATTTATCATGGAGTTTGGTTCGGTATTGTTCAAATGACCATGTATCAAATGAAACACAAGCTCAAATATTTTCTTTTATGTATACAATTATATCTGTGCTTACTGCCAGATCTTAAATTTTTCACTTGTCAAAAATAAATCAATCACCAATACTTCAGTTGTCAAAAAAAGTTGTAGATGGTGCACGGACAATTTTTCTTAAACATGAATTGAAGCTAATATTGTTCAATTCCTGATAACTCGGCGTTAATACCATGAATATAACTGCATTGGCCTAAGGCAGGTTGTCAAAGGACTCGATGAAGGGATTCTGAGCATGAAAGTTGGAGGAAAACGTCGAATATATGTTCCAGGATCTGTAAGTTCATCAGCATGTTTTTCCCTCTTTTGTTAAGGTCTTTGGATAATACACATTGCCAACTCAACGCATCTAGTTAATTCACCTACCATGCCAGCCTGTGAGAGCATATCAACCTCTTTTTCCACCCAACAGGGTAGGTTTATTATTATTGCATATTCATCTGTCCCCGAAAGGAGCCCAAAGCTGACTTTTGATAGGTCAAAGGAGCTACTCGTAACTCTAAAGTTGACAGTAATTATTCACTTCTTATGGAAAATTGGACGAACTACATCTACTATATAAGAGGTTAAAAAGATAAATTAAGGGCCTTTGGAATAGCGATATGTGGGTGGCTCATCAATCAAGAGGTTGCGGGTTAACTCTTAGTTGAGGCATGGGTATGGTTTTAGGTTTATAATAGTTTTGTGAATCTTTACCTTTCAATAGACTAACAAAAGTGAAGTAATTTGCTAAAGTTGAAAAGATGTGCCCACACACCGGACTGCTATCATATATATTGAATAAACTAAAATCATTACTTTACGAGATGATGTAATGAATTTTGAAGGGGTCATCTATATGGTTCCATCCCACCAAAACATAGATTGCTCCAAGCCGGGTGAAACTCAACTAGATCCATACCTTTAGTTTCTCTCATAATCTTCTGGCTTTTATGCTTTCATTTACATCACACACAGTTGCAAGATTCATAATTTCTAGAGATGGTAAGATGAGCAAGTTGGGTAACGGGTCAAAACGGGTCAGACTCGCCTCAAAACACTTTATTGCTCATTTTCTATCAAATAACTTACAATTACAAAAACAAAAAGTATATACCTAATCTTGAATCATGCAATAAAGTATTTTAGAAACTTGTGCGCGTCAAAAAGAAACTTTGGGTGATTTTCAACCGGTCACCCATCCAGCCCTTGTGACCCGTGTTCTTTTTACTTAATCCTTTTAGCTGACCCATTTGAGATAAAACATAGGTAGGACAGGTGGGTTCCATAAAGTCTCAAACCATGTAACTTCTGTATCGGTCAGGTTGGCCCCACCAACAATTCTTGTTTTTAATATGATTACGAAACAGTATGGTTACAGTGGTTGTCTGATTTGTGAAGTCAAACTAATTAGAATTTTCCATTCATTTCGAATAGCTGAGGGCGACTTTTGACCCGTCTTCTTATTAGCTCAATATTTAAGTTTACCCATTGACCCGTTTGACCCGTCTTCTTATACAGTCAGGTTTCACTTCTTCCTATCTCAACTAGTTATTGTGATCAGGGCATAGCTGGTATATATGTGGGTAGGCCATGGCCAACCAAAAGTTAAGAGTCCTTGCTACATCACAACTTGTGATTTTATTGTCCCGCATCTTTTATCATGTTATTGTCATATTTCTATGCGTCTATCTTATATATGTCACTTATTATGTGATTTGTGTTGGTGTAGTTGGCATTTCCCAAGGGTCTAACCTCAGCTCCAGGACGGCCTAGAGTTGCTCCAAATAGTCCTGTCGTTTTTGACGTGAGTTTGGAGTACATACCAGGGCTGGATGACGAAGAAGAGTAAATTATTGTGTCGTGTCAACCACAAAGTTATAGAGCTCATATATAATTCAAAATAGTCAACTTTACAATTTTATTTTGTCTTAGAACAAAACAAATTGACATTCCTATATCACCTCCATTCATTTGAAGTTGTCTGAAGTCATCTTGTTGAATTGTATTTAAACAAGGGAAATCATTCTTTATAACTCCCAAGTTGTAAAATGATCTTCTTTATTGCGATGAGGTGCAGGGGCGTAGCCAGGAATTTGCTTTTGGGGGGGCCAATTTTTTTTCTTCTAAATGACGTTAGCAAGTGCTAAAAAATATCATAACATATAACTATGTAAAAATGTTACAACACATTTGTTCATTTAGCGCTTTAGTTTCGCACGACGCTCATCCGCATAGTTAAAATCGTTTAGCAAGTGCTAAAAAATATCATAACATATAACTATGTAAAAATGTTACAACACATTTGTTCATTTAGCGCTTTAATTTGTAGAGTGGCAAATTAGTTGTAAACTACTAAACGTGCATTTTCAGCCATGATAATTATGAAAACAAACTTTGAAATAAAATGGATGCTGACTTCATATTTTATTTGTGGTACATATTATAACATTGGACTTTAATAAACTAAACATATGCAGAATTTTGAAAGTTTTGTGGTGATCGGGATGAGGTAGATGCCTCCCAGCCGGGGGGCGGATCGAATCGGAGTTTCCTTAGGTAGCCACCGACCTACAGTTATCCTTAAACTTCCGTGCTTGGTGGAGAAGAAGCGAACAAAGGTACGCTCGCTTGCTGTCTTGTTCTCTGTCGCGAACTGGGATCGCTCGCCAGCTAGGTCAGATTGGAGCAACATGTCTGTATACTCTACACGGTATTTTAAACATAGTTGATCCATGAGCATTTAGCATTGATTGTACTCTTATCAAATGCATTCGGATTTATCATTGCATTTAACTTGGCGCTATGGATTGCCAAATTGGTATCACAAGTTGGTTTTGTAATAACTTTTTAGATGTGTGTGCAAGTAATTTGCCCTATAAAAACTACATCGCATCTGCACATTTATGCAAGTGTGTTAAACAAAAAGTTTAGTATAGCATAAACAAGTTTCTGAAATTCGGGAGGCTTGTCGAGTAAATAAGGTTTATTACTTGCCGAGAGGCTTGTCGACTAGATAAGGTTTATTACTTGCCGACTTGTTGTCAATAACTTTTAACATCTACACTTACCAAACCACACCAATTTGGTGAAACACACTCTCCTTACATAAAACTATCTGAACTAGTTGTGAGGTAGATAATGGTTGGTGTCAAAAGACACCCGAGGTCACGGTGTTCCGCCAATCAAAACCTTTTGTGAATTTATTATAGAGTACACGTACATAAATATTGAAATGTTTCTCCAATTCGATCCTTCACTATTTGCAGCTCCCCCCGTCTCCTCCATTGATCTGTACATGTGCGGTGAGCGTACTAATAACGGGAAACTTACACAATGGCTCCTATATGGATCAGGATAGCTGACTCGTGAATCACATAACATCGTGATGAAAACAATATAAAAAGACGACCTCCGTGTTGTGCTACATGTCTCTACCATTGAACTACTCGCAAGATTCATTACTTGCTAAAAAAAAAAACCAAAAAATTCATGATAACCTCATTTTCGTTTGGATCTTAGACTATTAACAAAGGTTCTCGGGATCACATTTTATTCTTGCACATGTCCGGTTACTATAATCTGTAAAAGAAATACTAACACACAAATTGCTATAGTCATACACCATGTCAAGTTACATATATTTGACTCGCATAAAATTGCAATTTGTCAACATAGAAACAATCAAATTGTCAAGTTACATAGTATCACACGTTTAAAATGTAATTACCCCAAACTAAGATAAACGGAAGTGGTGACGCCAACCGCGTAAACCCCAACAACCGTGCCAACAACCTGGAGCCCTAACCGGGAGGCGAGGCCCACACCCACAATCCCAGCAACACCCATAGGCAGTTTAAGCATGACATCCTTTTGGGCATTGGAAACAATGACACCCGCATACAAATCAAAAGCAAAATCCTTAAACTGATCTTCCCCAAGTGTCACAATTTCATCATCATTTTGGACCACTTTTCGAAGCGAGTTTTGAACTTGTGAACGAGTGGGTGGGGCTGTAACATATTTAGTGATTAAAGGAGGGATGTTGGGTTGTTGTAGGAGGAGGAGGGTGTTGTAGAGATTGTCAGAAGCTGACTGGATTTGGTATCTGGGTATGCCTTGGAATGTTTGTTGGGAGAGTGAAAGGGTTTCATTGTAGACTGTTTCGATTGATGACTTGAATTCTTGCGAGTCTCGTAGTTTTCCTGTCACACGTTTTGTTGAAGATAATGATAATCCCATTTTCTTTTCTTTTTCTTCTTTGTATCTTCCTATCAGATTTGGAGAGATGAGGATTTGACTTGGTGTTATTTCCTTTTCTTTTTCTTTTATGTTTAGCAAAACTCACAAGCTAAGCTTTTGAATTAAGCTTATTTAAGCCCACTCATAAGATGTCCACTTTAGTAATTTGGCATGTCATTTTTGCATATTTATAAAAAAATGCCGTTAGACCATACTTACAACATTGCTATTACAAAACATTTCTTTATGTATTCTTCATTTTATCTTCTTGTACAAACTTTTTTTTAATTTCTAATTTATTATGAGTACAAACTATCAAAATAATTTGAACTTTAAAGATGTGTTTGTTATGCAACTTTTGATTAAAAGGAATTAAATGATAGTCTCTTTATTTGTTTAATATGTGGTATTTGGTTTTTAGGAGAGTAATTGTTAACGTTTGAGCACTCCGTACGGTTGGTTGATGGTTTCAAGCCATGGCATCAGCCCAAGCTATGTCGCTAGAAATCATATCGGCTATCACGTCAAACCTCCTCGCGTCGTATGGACCAGCCGACGCCAAAGGCTTTTTTTTTTTAATTATGGTTGTTTTGTAATGGTCAAAAAAGTGAGAATATGAAATATGGGTACAAAACTAGCTGTTATTACACCCTCTTTTTTAAAATTTTACCCTTTAAAAATCTTATAAATACATCTGTTAGGAATATTGTAATAGTTAGTTACTACTAGTAGGTATGTAGTTCCTACTGGTATAGTATAAGTTCCTACTGGTAAGGATAACTTCATAGTTAGTGCTGGCAGACCAAATATGGTTTCTGCTGGTAGAACAATAGTTAGTCCTGGTATTTGGTCCGGGTTAGTAGTGTAGTTAGTTAGTGATAAGGATATGCTTGAGCTATCTTAGGAAATGATAGTGCATATCTCTTTAACGCGTTTTGTGTAACAAGCGGTTAGGGTTTCAATAGTATATAAGAAACCCAACCCACGGCCATAAATGAATCCGAAAAACACAATTCTCCTTGTTAATTAATAGAAATCCATAGAAGGATCTTTTAGTTTAATAGTCGTGTTCTTCTTATAGGCTTTGTCTAATTTTCGCATAGACATTAGCTTTGTTTAGCAAGAGTCTCTCTTGTGTTTAGCTTGTGATTACATAGGCTATTCACCATCCTTAACAGGCAGTAAAGATCTATCTAGAGTGGGATTTAACAAGTGGTATCAGAGCTTGTTGAGAGTCTCTGGATAAGAAGAATACGTAGATCTAGACTCTTAGAACCTTAAACACATCTAAAAACATCCAATATCCCTACCACAACCTTTTTAAGATGTCTGACCATGATGATGATGCTTCTGATATTAATAATGACAATGCTCAACCACAACAACAGCAAAACATTCAACCTCAAATCATCATCACTGTCTCGAACAACAATGCAAAGTTTCCTTATTTAAAGAAGGATGAGTATGAGGTTTGGGCTATGAAGATGGAATACTGGATCACAAAATCACATGATTGACACTGGAAGGTGATTCAAAATGGCAACAGCTTAAAAAGGACTGGAAGAGATCGTGATGGAAGGGTCATTATTCTTCCCCCAACGACTGCAGATGAACACATTGTTGTTCAGAGGGAATCAAAGGCAAGAACTACCTTGCTTCAGTCTATTCCCGACGATCACGTGGCTGATTTCCATTATATGGATGATGCAAGGGATATATGGAATGCAGTCAAAGCTAGGTTTGGTGAAAATGCTGAATCCAAAAAGATGAAAAAGTCTATGCTGAAGCAAGAATTCTCAGAGTTCAGAATTAGTGAATCAGAGGGATTGCACAAAGGGTATGACAGGATGTAGAAGATTCTCAGTCAGCTTAACCAACTCAAGGCCAAGCCTGATGATGAATACATCAATCTTAAGTTTCTCAGAGGTTTGCCTTCATCATGGTCACAGGTGGCTTTGACCTTAAAAACCAAAGGTGGACTTGAACTTCTTTCTGTTGATGATTTGTACTACAAGTTGAAGACTCTTGAGATAGATATCAAAGGATAGTCTACTCATTCCTCAAGTCAATCTCCAAGCCATTCTACATTTGTTAGTACTACCAGTACTAGCAAAAAGATGTCATATGCAGAAAGCCCAAGCTTCTCCTCATCTACTACTTACTCTGCTCCATCAAGTTCTAAAGCTAGATCTCACAGTTCTGGTAATGTGCTTCAAGATGTTCTTCACTCTCTTGTAGCTGAAAGTGAACCAGAACAACAAGTAGCTTATGAAGATTTTGAGCAGATAGACAAATTGGACTTAGAAGAGATGGATATCAAATGGCAAATGGCTATGTTGTCAGTCAGGATTTTTTTTTTTTTTTTTTTTTGAGTGGGGGGGGGGGTGGTGGGTTTTTCCCCACCCTTTGTTGGGGTTTTTTGGTGGGGGGGGGGGGGGGGAGGGGGGGGGGGGGGGGGGGGGGGGGGGGGGGGTGGGGAATAACGTTCGAGGAAAAAGGCTGGAAGAAGATTGAGTTTGATAAGAAAGAAGCTGCTAGGTTCAACAAGAAAGCAGTTAGATGCTATAAGTGCTTGCAAAAAGGGCACTTTGCAAGAGAATGCAGAGCAAAAGGGGGAAATGAAAAGAGATATTCATCATTCAAGATTCAGGAACTTGGGAAAAAGGAGGCTGATACTAAAGCCTTAATAACAGTTGACACATTGGAGAATTGGAAAGAACATGAATCTGGGGATGATGAGGGTTTTGCTCCCAAAGAGTATGGAATGGTTGCTGGTTGTGGTGCTGCTTGTGAAGAAGGTGCTGCTGAAGTATATAGCTTGATCACTGGGAATGGTACTGATGCTGCTGCTGGAGAATTTGCTCTCATGGGCATGACCTCTGAGGTACAAAACTGTCCTTTTGGTTGTGAACATAAATTTAATAATCTTCAAAAACAGTATAATGATCTAAATGAACAATATAATGAGTACTATATACAGGTTCAGGCTTATAAAAACTCTCTTAAAACATTAGAAAAACAAAAGAGAGTCTATCAGCAAAATCAGTTAGGATATGAAGAAAAGATTAGAGTATTGTCTATTGAATTAGAAAATACAACTAATCTATTGAAACATTCTGAAAGAATAAATGTTGAAGCAGAGATAGCAAAGAAAGATTTATAGACAAAACTTGATAATCACTTAGTACAAATTGAAAATGGAGGACCTCTACCAAAAACTTGTTCAGATTAATTGATAGTTCCATGTCTGTTAAAACAAAAGTGGGTTTGGGATTTAATAACTATATAAGTGAAATGAGTTAGGATGGGATGACTTACATTTGTGTATTTACTTATAACTACTGAAGAAGTGAAGGTAGGACATCTTTTCAATAGGTTTGCCAAAGCTGATAGTAATAAAGTTGTGCCTCCACACTCTTTCTGGAGTACTCACTCCTCTATAAGGATAAATTGGACTTGGATGATCACAAATGTCTTATAGGTACAAAGTCCTCAACCTCTGGTGACTCTAATTCTGTGTCTAATGACTTTGTCTCTTGTGATAACAGTGACAAGTCTTCAGAGGTCAACACAAATAACTTTGCCTCCAGTGATTCTAGTGTCAAATCTTTAGAGCCTAAGTCAAATGATTCAACCTCATGTGCATCAACTTCCAGTGTATCCACATCTGAGAGTGAAGCTGAGATTGAGTCTAATGTTGGGACACCTATCAAGATCCCAGTATTGTTAGAATTTTTCCTTAGTTTCTCTTGTAATAGTTCTGATAAGAATGAAAAACACTTCTAGGACCTCTTGTAATAAGAATGTTTATTTTATTAAAAAGGCAGGTCATTTTAGGAAAAAAATAATTCTTCTGCTTCAAAGTCTTGTTTTGCTTGTGGTAGTTATCTTCATCTCATTAAGGATTGTAAAAATTATTATGAGACAACTAATATGCTAATTCATTTTTGATGGTGTGGGATATCCTCAAAGGGAACCAATTTGGGACAATGCTACTAGGGTCACTCAGTCAAATCAATTTGTCCCACAAGCAGTACTTCTCAGGTCTGGCAAGGTTTCTATTCCTGCTGCTAGACCAAACCAGGTTCCTGCTGGTAGGCCAAAACCAGTTTCTACTAGTAGGCCAAAACCAGTTTCTACTGGTAAGCAAAATAGGCCTCCTCCAGTTCATGCTGGTAGAAGAAATTCTTCTTCAGTTACTTCTGGTTGGTGGCAAAGTACTGCTAGACCTATGGCCCATTTGCCTACACCTACGAGTTCTTATTTTCAGACCTCCACACCATTTGGACCTCATGTTTATTACAATCAAATGCATTATGATGGGGATGGATGGGCAACTGCTGTTAAGCCCTCAGCAGGTTGTTCTTGGAAGTCACATAGAAATAAAGTGTACAGGGTACCCAAGAACAATGGTGGATCTCACATATCTACATGGCCTAAATTTTCAGATCCACAAGGCAGACCCAAGTCAGGAATGACTTGGGTCCCCCTTAGAAACTAATTGTTCTTTTGTAAAATTTTGTACAGGTCAATCTCCATACAGATGCTGGAGATGAAAGTATAGTATATAGTGGTTGTTCTCGCAGTATGACTGGCAACAAGGAAAGATTGGACGACTTTCAACCTTTTAAAGGTGGAAAAGTGACTTTTGGAGGTGTGAAGGCTGCGAATTAATGGATGGGACATATCAGGACTCCTAAGTTGGATTTTGAAAATGTATACTATGTGAAGGAACTTCAACAATTCAACGTGTTCTCAGTCTCTCAGATTTGTGACAAGAATAATAGAGTTCTCTTCACAGACACTGATTGTCTTGTCCTCTCCAACGATTTCAAACTCCCAGTGGAAAGCATGGTTGTTACTTAGAGTTTACAAGGAAGCAACTTTATGTATTCTTTTAATGACTTAAATATTCTTGCTCCTAAAGAAATATTTGGGCTTGTTTGGTGGCCTAGATTCTTCTGATGGAAGCTGTAACAATGGCATAGAAGATGGGTCATGTGAATATAATATATATGATTAAGTTGGTAAGATAACCTTGTAAGGGTCTTCCCAAGCTTTTCTCAAAAATGGACCCCTTAATTGTGTTGCATGTTGCAAAGGCAAGCAACACAAAGCCACCTATAAGGCCATTACTGTTGTAAGCTCCATTTCTGAGCCTTTGCAATTGCTTTATATGGACCTCTTTGGTCCTACATCCATTCGAAGCATAGACCACAAATATTACTGCCTTGTGATCACTGATGACTATAGCAGGTTTTGTTGGGTTTTCTTTCTAGAGACTAAGGATGAGACAT
Organism: Tanacetum coccineum; assembly: GCA_026074375.1. Taxonomy (NCBI): domain Eukaryota; kingdom Viridiplantae; phylum Streptophyta; class Magnoliopsida; order Asterales; family Asteraceae; genus Tanacetum; species Tanacetum coccineum. Next base: position 78,013 of record BQNB010005122.1, read on the forward strand.
ATCCAATCCTTAAGGACTTTATTTCCCTTGTAGAAAACCAGCTGAATAAAAAGGTAAAAGCTATTAGATGTGATAATGGTACAGAGTTTAAGAATGCAAAATTGATTGAACTCTGTGGGGAAAAAGGGATAAAGAGGGATTACAGTAATGCTAGAACCCCTCAGCAAAATGGAGTTGCTAAGAGGAAAAATAGAACCCTCATAGAGGCAGCTAGAACTATGTTAGCTGACTCTAAGTTACCTACTATGTTTTGGACTGAAAGTCAGTAAAGTACTCTTGTTATGTCTTAAATAGAGTCTTGAACAAACCCTCACAATAAGACACCTTATGCTTTGTTGACTGGGAAGACTCCTTCCATCAGTCATTTTAAACCCTTTGGGTGTCATGTGACCATTTTGAATACCAGTGATCATTTGGGTAAATTTGATGGGAAGGCTGATGAAGGGTATCTTGTTGGATACTCTGCCAGTAATAGAGCTTACAGGGTATATAACATGGCTAACAAGAGGGTTGAAGAATCAATGAATCTGGGGTTTCTGGAGGAAAGGCTAATATCCAGGAATTGGTCATGGAGTGGTCTTTTGATCTGGACTTTTAAATGATTCCGTAGGCTATAATCGTGATCAAAGTAATCAGATCTGCAGGTTCACAAGGTGTCTCTTCTAACCTCTTCAGGTTTCCAGGATGATGATTCAGATTCTGACAGTGCATGTGCAAGTTATTCTAGTCCCCATTTATCCTTCCAAAACCATTCACAGGAAGCTGATGCTAAAAGATACATCTGATGCTCACAGTAATGGTGTACTAGTTGATACTGCTGAATACATTTTTCAACAGGAGCATGCAAGGCTGAAAGGTAAGGAACAAAGAGCCACCTCTAATGCTGAGATACTTGGATTAGGGTTTGCAAAAGATGCTGAGGAACTTCAGAAGAGAGCAAGTGCAAAAACAGTTCCTCCTGGTAGCATACCAGTTCCTACTGGTAACATCCCAGTTCCTTCTGGTGATACAATGGTTTCTCCTAGTGATGTTTCAGTTCCTACTGGTGGTGTTCCAGTTACTACTGGTAGTCCAACTGACTCATTCGTTAATGATGGGCCTACAACGAGATTCCCTAGTCCATCAGGCCTTGGAAATAATGAACCCTCACCTGGTATTTTCTCTTCTTCATCCTATGATGATGAGTTTGGTGCTGATCTAAATAATTTAGCATCAACTGTGGAAGTCAGTCCTATGGCAACTAAGCGAATCAATACAATTCATCCTTAATATCTGATTATTGAGGATCATACTTCAGCTGTGCAAACGAGAAGCAAGGTCAATAAGACTATTACTGGTGAATATGCTTTTTATCTGTTATATTCAAGGACAAGTAGAGAGGATAATATACAGACTTTCAACATTGTCTGTTTGCTTGTTTTCTTTCTCAAGTTGAACCAAGAAGTGTAGCTCAGGCCCTTGAAGATCCAAGCTGGGTTGATGCTATGCAGGAAGAAATGCAACAGTTCAAGTTTCAAAATGTATGGATTCTTGTTGATTTGCCTAAAGGTAAATATGCTATTGGGACTAAATGGATACTAAAAAACAAGAGAGATGCTAGGGGGATTGTTATTAGAAACAAGGCTAGACTTGTAGCTCAAGGACACATACAGTAGGAGGGCATTGATTATGATGAAGTCTTTGCTCTAGTTGCAAGAATAGAGGCAATCAGATTATTTTTAGCATTTGCCTCTTACATGGGATTTATGGTTTATCAGATGGATGTTAAGAGTGCGTTTCTTTATGGAAGCATTGATGAGGAGGTATATGTCACTCAACCTAAGGGATTTGTGGATCCTCAATATCCTAACCAGGGTCTACAGGGTAGTCAAAGCTCTATATGGTCTTCATCAAGCACAAGGAGGGGGCTTTTTTGGTATGCAACCCTTTCTACCTTTTTGCTAAAACATAGTTACAGAAGAGGCGCCATTGACAAGACTCTCTTTCTTAAGAAGCACAAAAGAGATATCATCCTGGTACAAGTTTATATGGATGACATCATCTTTGGATCTACAAAGAAGGCCTGGTGTGATGAATTTGAGGCCTTGATGAAGGGAGAATTTGAAATGAGTGCTATGGGAGAACTTATTTTCTTCAAAGACCTGATGGAATCTTTATCGGCCAAGACAGGTATGTGCAAGAGATCCTGAAGAAGTTTGATTTGGAGAGTGTCAGGACTGCAACTACACCCTATGAAGCTCATAGCCCTAGTCCAGATATGGACCTGATATCCTGTAAAATGTCTACACTTGGACAGATCCTTGATAGGATTTCACTAATGTATTGATGCTTCAAGGCCTGATATAATGTTTGCAGTCAGTGCTTGTTCAAGGAATCAAGTCACTCCTACTACTTCCAATTTGGAAGCAGTGAAGAAGATTTTCAAGTATCTTAAAGGCCAATCTAAGTTGGGGTTATGGTACCCTAGAGAGTCACCTTTTGCCCCCCCCCCCCCCCCCCCCTCATTTTCTGCTGAAGCTTATAGTTGACAGTGTATTATGTTGGGGCAAACAAGGATAGAATCCACAACTGGTGGATGTCAATTTTGGGTAGGAGTGAACTCTATGGCAATGCAAGAGCAAACAATATGGCTACCTACTTCCACTGAAGCTGAGTATGTTGTGCTGTAACTGTTGTGGTACAGTACTCGGATACAACAATCAGTTGTTAGATTTAGGGTTTAACTTGATGATACAAATATTTATTGATAAACAACAGTACCTTTTGCTTAGTAAAAACCCCTGTTATTTCACCAACGGAGTAAGCATAGAAATTAGGCACCTATTCATAAGAGATGCTAATGAAAAGAAACTCTATTCGAGTTGCTTATAATACATTACTGATGATAATGTGGGCTGATTGTTACACCAAGGCATTTGAGGGACTAGGTTTAATCTCTTGTGCGGCTTAACATTGGGATGACTCAATCCATTGTGCTCTAATTGAGGGGAGGATTTGTGTCCAGGGGAGCGACTGTTGTTGTATTATATTTTCCTAAAAAGTTGGTTTTTAATATTTTTTTTTACCAAGTAGTTTTTCTTGCTACAATATGTTTCTCCTAGTAGTTGTATTTTTCTTCTGGTAGTTTTAGTTCCTCTTGCTTGTCTGTAATTCGTTACTTCTGATAGTTAGTTTTCCTTTCCATTTTCTTGTATATGTCTTGTGTGTATTGGCCTCACCTTTTGCAGACTAATGGTTCAAGAGGGTGGATTAGTGATTTTCTAGTGCTCTACATGGACCAGGTGGCCTTATTTTGATGACAACGAGTTCATGCTGGTAGTTTAAGTGTTCCCTCTGGTGTTCCCAGAGTTCCTACTGGTAGTTTTATTTTTCCTACTGGTTGACCACTTCCTACTGGTAATGTTAATTTTCCTTCTGGTTGACTTTTCTTTGTGCTAGTTATGTCCGTTCGTGCTGGTAGATTAAATTGAGTTTTATCTTAATTAAAAGTTACCATTGAGATATTGTCTGGCCATTTAATTAGTCAACAGGGCTTCCTACTTTAATAGATAGTTACTGTTTTCTACATTTTAACAGTTACTTTTTCATTAAAACCCTAATTTCTAAACGGTCCAATAGACATTGAGATCATTCCTCTATATAAATTCAATTACCACTCTCTGCCAGTATCAACTCTCATTGGGATCAACAACCAGCATAAAATCTCAACCCTATTTCAAAATCATCAATGGCAGCACTAAGATACAGGGATGAACACAACAAAGTGGGTTATTTGCAAAAACCGAAAGGCAGTGATGATTATCATCAGGTTCTTGACTTCTTGAGGGCTTCTCACATAAGGTATGCTCTCACAAATGACCTCATTATCTTTGACTCATTAGTCAAACAATTCTGGTCAACGGCTACACTCAGGTCTCCTGAGTTAGGTCCCCCAGCTATCCTAGCTACCATTGATGAGACTCCCTACACCATTACTGAGGACTCAGTAAGAAGTCAACTTCAATTAGCTGATGATGGTGGTATTGATGATTTACCTATTGCGGACATCTATTCTGGAATGGACAACCTTGGGTATGTCACTGAAGGCAAGTTAACCTTTTACAAGAACAAGTTTTCACCTCAATGGAGGTTTTTGGTCCACACCATTCTTCACTGTCTCAGTACCAAGTCTGGTAGTTGGGATCAATTTGGTAGCTCACTTGCTGTTGCTCTTATTTGTCTATCTGATGGGAGAAAGTTTAACTGGTCTAGCTACATTTTTAAGGGGATGGTTAGTAACATAGGAAATGCTAAAAAGTTCTTAATGTATCCTAGATTTCTTCAAACCATTTTGGGTATAGAAACTAGTGTTGCAAGACAATACCATGTGTTCAAGCTATCTAGTAAACTTTTTGCTAATATGAAGCTCAACTTTGAGGGGCAACCTATGCCACTTTTAGCTGCTATGCTTTCCCAAGCTCAAGCAGGTGAAGGTGCAGGGGTAGCTGCACAAGCTGTCCCACCACCCATACCTGAAACTATTCCTGAGACTAGGCCTGAACCTGACCAACCTCAAGACGTCTACACCCCCAAGACCACAAACTTCTGACCCTATTGCTCCAGTCTTTGAGCATGGTCAAAGTTCAGACCCAAACATTGCTTCCTTCTCACGAGCCCATGAGACTGATGATGAACCCTTCACTTCCACCAATGTGGAAGATGAACCTTTGGGAGGTTCTTTCCATGCATCTCCACCAAGGTCCACTCAAGCTCCCCCTGCAGGTCACACTTCAGGAGGTGCAGAGGACCTTATTACACTAACTGCTTTGTCCTCTGTAGTTTCTACTCTTGTGCAGAAGGTAAATTCTTTGGAAACTGAGCTCAAGGCACACAAGAAGCTATTTAAGGATGTGGTGGGAAAGTTGGTCAAGAAAGTCAAAGCAATGGAGGTAAAACTCAAAGGACCAATAAAAGGATGTTTTGTGAGTGACTCTGGGGGACAAAAAAAAGAAGAAATAGAGGAGAGCAAGCTGTGGATTTGGATGCTCTAATTGCATTGGCTAATGCAGCTGTGACTGTTGATTCTAATATTCCTCCTGGTGGTGCTTCTAATAATCCTGCTGCTAGTTCCCATATTCCTACTGATGTTCCTACTGGTGGTGACTTTGCTCCTGCTCATTCTACATCACCATCTAAAGATCCTTTCAAGAGAAAAGGTGTTGCTAAGCCTTCTTCCCCTGTTTCAGAAAAAACTAAGAAGCAATTAGCAGATGAGAGGCTGAGTGAAATTGAAGCTGCAAGATTAGAAGCTCTTGAGAGGGAAAGATCTGAGAAAGAAAAAGCTAAAATTGCAAGACAGGATGCAATTTATGCAAAGCAGTTGGAACAAGAGGAAGAGATGTCTGCTTCTTAGAGGGAGACCAGACAAGCAGAGGTTCTTTCATCTGCAAAGCATTATTCTGATGCAGATTGGATTGACATCATGGCTCAAGTTCATGCCAATGCAGGCCTTTCTTCTGAGCTTCTGGGTGCAGATGTGAATGATGATAATTTTGCTGAGAGGATGGTTGCATTAATCAATCAAAGGAAGAGAGCATTTGCTGAACAAACGGCTAAAGAGAAGAGGGATAAACCAATGACACCTGCTCAACAAAGGGAATACATGAGAATATTTGTCAAGAATCAGAGTACCACCATTTACTTTACTGGCTGGTCTATGAAATATGTGAAATCCTTGACTGATGAGCAACTCAAAGCTGAGTTTGAGAAGATCAGGATGGCTGTGGCAGATCTTAAGTCTCACGAACTCAGAAGGACTCTGAAAAGAGCTGGTGAAGCTCTGGAACCAGACACTTCAAAGAAGCACAAGTCTACTGAAGCCCCCATTCCATCTGTGCTTGATGTTCCCCAACCACCAGTTGTTTCTTCACCTAAATCTTCTAGCACAAGGAGGAAGTCTCTTGGCAGGAGTCATATAACTAAGCCCAAATCTATACTTACAGAATTGGATTTAGATGCAGATGATAAGACATTCATCAAGGTTGTTTCTGGTGAGGACTCTAAAGATGAGGCTCCTATTCTTTGGTCTGCTTTTGCTAGTTTGGAGGTGATCTCTATTCCTCTGGGAGAAATTAATGCTCTTTATATGATGGATCAGTCTACCAAACATTTTACCACTCTAAGGGAGATCCTTTATATGGTGGATAGAGAGGATCTATTGAAGTTATATGGATTGGTGGTCAAGTACTATGAAAACCATCCTGTTGCTGGTGCTGGATTGGTGTTATGAGGTGATCTTCAGGTGTTGATGGATTCTGAAAGTGGTACGAGTTCTTTCATTTGGAATAATCAATCTCATTGGCAGATTTGAAGTTGGAGGCTGTATACTCTTTCTAATGTTCATGTCTTGGAAACTGTTTCTAGAGAGGTGTTGTACATGTTTGTAGATGTAACTTATCCTCTCTCAGTGAAGCTCATGGAAAGGATGCTAAAGCACAAGTTGGAGATTGACAAGGATGTTGTGGGCAATGACATGACTACTGCTGAGCAATTGATTCGGTTCATCAAGAATCAAATTATTGCTGCCCAAGTTTCTCCTGCTTGATCTTGGTACTCTGTAACTCTCTTGTATATATTCTACCTTTTTGCTGTGTCCAAACTGTCTTTTGATATATAACTCTCTTTTGTGTAGTTTGTCTTAAATGGTTTTTACTTTTTGTTTTAGTAACAAGTGTTTTGTTAAAAGGATTTTGGCAACTGACAAGCTTTTGCAAACTGTTCAAATAAGTTTTGAGTCTTTGGTGTGCAAAGTTGTTTTTGTTTCAGGCACACACGGTCTATAAAGTAAACTATTTTTAGGGTTTGGGTGTTGGTTAACCGCCACACAACAAATGGTGTTCAACTCACCATGTCTCACAGACAAGAAATAGTTGATTCACCATGAGGGTACGGCTCTGGTGTGACTCTCAAATCCGTTGATAGCTTTAATAGTTTGCTCAAAACTATAGGGTCTTTAACTCACCCATGCTTTATTTGCTGAGAGTTAAATGGTTCTAAGTTACCAGGCCTCTCAGGCTAGAACTAATTGAACTATGGTTTCAATTCCTATGTCTTTTAGGCTAGAATGAATTGATATAGCTGTAATGGTTTGCTTAAAACCATAGGGTCACTCAACTGGCCAATGTTTGAAGTACCAATTAGTTAAGATGGTTTGAAATCCATCATGGGAGCAACCCTTTTTGGGTCCCAAGGATTGCCTAGCCCATGAGCAAACGGCTATGTGATAAAGGCTAATAAAATCTGTTTATGGGTGATGATTTGCCAAAAATCATTAGGGTATTCTAATTCACCAATGATTCATGTTCTAAGAGTTGGACTGGTTCCTAATTCACCAGGGTGATGTCATAATTCCACCAAAGGATTAGCTAGCCCAAGAGTTAATGGCTACTTGGTAAAGGCTTCATAAATCTATTACTTTTCTTAGATTCACCTCTCCCCGGAGTTAACACACTATGGGATGTGATGAGAATAGTCTGTAACCCTGAATTGATGTACCTAATTGTCATTATTGCTGAGGTGGTTACATATGAAGACTAATCTGCTTGCCTAATAGACATTCAGCTGAAATGTGCAGAAGTATTCAAGTGTTCTTATCAAGATTCATGCAGGTTAGAGTTGCTGTTTACACGGTTTAAAGATGTTGTTGTTCAATCCTCAAGAGTCCACTAAAAGATCTATCTAGAAACTTGAAGTTAACTACGTCAAATTCAAGTTTAAGGGAGGATTTTTAGGAATATTGTAATAGTTAGTTACTACTAGTAGGTATGTAGTTCCTACTGGTAGAGTATAAGTTCCTACTGGTATGTATGTAGTTCCTACTGGTAAGGATAACTTCATAGTTAGTGCTGGCAGACCAAATATGGTTCCTGCTGGTAGAACAATAGTTAGTCCTGGTATTTGGTCCGGGTTAGTAGTATAGTTAGTTAGTGATAAGGATATGCTTGAGCTATCTTAGGAAATGATAATGCATATCTCTTTAACGCGTTTTGTGTAACAAGCGGTTAGGGTTTCAGTAGTATATAAGAAACCCAACCCACGGCCATAAATGAATCCGAAAAACACAATTCTCCTTGTTAATTAATAGAAATCCATAGAAGGATCTTTTAGTTTAATAGTCTTGTTCTTCTTATAGGCTTTGTCTAATTTCCGCATAGACATTAGCTTTGTTTAGCAAGAGTCTCTCTTGTGTTTAGCTTGTGATTACATAGGCTATTCACCATCCTTAACAGGCAGTAAAGATCTATCTAGAGTGGGATTCAACAACCTCTTTATTATTCCAATTTTTACATACACTTTCAATATCATTTATACCTCAACAATACTTATTTTTTCTTCAATAAAAACACTATGAATCCCAACACATATGATCATTATGATATTTACTTTGAAGATGTAACATAGCGATATATGCGGGGGTTTTGAGGCTAATTAATAATTTCTAGCTTTGAGTAATCAAGAAGCCGTGGGTTCGGGATCAGGTACTAAGACTAGGACATGCATATCACGTGAACGAGAAGAGACGGAACGACGGCTAATTAAAGACTATTTTGGCGACAAAGGCACTCCTCCTAAATACCCGGAAGCTAATCTTAGGCGAATGTATCGTATGAGTTCTAAACTTTTTACCGATATAGTCAATGATATTACAAATTACGATGCTCGGCCTCTTTCTGAATACTTTCATTTTTTAAACAACGTCACGATTGTACTGGTCATGCAAGTATTAGTCCTATTATGAAGTGCATATCCGCCATACGCCAATTGACATATAGCTTAACACCAGATGCATTTGACGAGTACTTGCAAATTGTTGAACGTTGTTCACGAGAATGTTTAGATAACTTTACTAAATGCATATATACTTTATGTCACACCCCGACATAGGCGGAAACACGGGCATGCGATGAAGAATGATCAATCATAACACATGATACAAGATAGACAAAACTAAAATGCATTAATAAGTGTAACCCTTGCCCTTTTCTGTGATTTGAATGTTCTAATTTAGTCCTTTGACTATTTGACTTTTGTCAATTTTGTTAGAACCTGTACCGTGGTGACGGTGGTGAATTCATGTGATTGGGGTGTTTTATGGTTATATGGTGTATAATAAGCCTTTTTAGAGGGTATTATTATGTTAATTATGTTCCAGGTGGTTTGACCTGTGAACAGTGTGAAATGCCGAAAACGAATCCCGACACGTCCGATAATATTCAAAGTGATTTCTGAGAAGTTTAATGTGAAAATGAGTCGTGTAAATACTCTAAGTTATGGGAAAATTATTTTTAAAGTGAATAAAAATGCTAAGTAACTTCGGGAAATATTTTACGATCAAGGTTTTTGAGTTTTAAGTGAACCCGACATAAAAAGAAGGCAACCCGAGCCCCCTAGGATACCATATCCGGTTTTGAGCTCAAGGAGGGTGAAATGAGGCTTGTTTTTAGGAAGGTGTCTAGTTGGTACACGTATATCTTGTCCCATTTGGATTTTAAACACACAGTTACAAAAAAAAACACATTCTTGCTCTCTTTCTTTCTTTGGCTGATCCAAGCAGCAACACACACAAAAACACACTTATTTTTGAAATTTTGATCAAGAACAAGAAGGTCTAAGTCATCCGGGTTGATACCAATAGGCGTGGGTTTGTAAAAACCAACGTTTGGGTTGTCTGTTTTGTATTAAATCTTGTTTTCAAAACCCTATTTGAAAGTTTTCTAAATCTTGATTTAACTTGTACTTTTGTGTGTTAAATGATGCATAAAAGCTAGTTGTACGGTGCGTTTGTTAAAAATCGAACACGAAAATTTTGCGAAAAGAATAAAGGGTTGCGTTTTGGTTCGAATGGGAGTAAAATGGAATAAGGTTTTTGTAGTTTTATTGTCGTGGTCGTGATGGTTGAAAAACATTTATTTGCTATTTAGCTTATTTTGGTTAGTGGTGTATTTGGCTTATTTTTAAGCATTTTCGAGCTTATTTTGAGCTTAATAGCTCTCGGCAATTTTGAGAAACACAAGAGAAGTATTTTTGGTTATTTACCTTGTATATCGTATATTCGTAGACTATTTTGATAGCTTATAGTGATAACCAAATGTATTACGTAGCTTATTAGCTTATTTAAAAGCTTAATATAGTTATTTGGGAGCTTATGGGCTCACGGCCTAAACAAGCCCAATGAGTCGTGGCTTATTGTGGGCTTATTGTGGTCCAAATTATTTTGTTAGCTATTTTTTTTTGCTTATATTTACTAATGGGCTTTGATATTGAGCCTAAAATATATATTATACATACGAATATCTTAATAGATCCTTATTGGGCCTTAAGGCCCAATAAGCGTAAATTAGTCGTTTTATGAGTTTTGGTGAACTTTTGAAAAGCGAAACATACTTATGAATTGATATTGAAAGTCGTTTTTGGGAAATATACTTTGATAACATTGCGAGATATGATTTTGTGATGTGTCGAAAAGTGGTAAATTGTGAAAAATATTTGAAATTAAGGTTTAAAAACCTTGGAAAACGTTATATAAACGAACGGGTCATGTCGAAATTTCGTAAAAAGTCTATATTTAAAAATTTTACTCAAAACGCGATTCTTGATAAAATAATAAAATATTATAATTTTAATAAGCCGACTAAAAGACGAAAAATATATTTTTCCGAAACTTTTCTAAATTATTTAGTATAATTAAACGCTTTCGTTCTTATAATTTAAACGATGAATTAATGGTAACTAAGAGTATCGAATGGAATTAACGATAAATTTATAACTTATATATGGGGCTAATTATGATTGTATAAATATGATTTAGTGATTGTACGCCACTTGAACGATGACATGACACACCTCTACATGTTGATATCTATTAATTTTTAAAAATATATCAAGATATACTCATTAATTATATGGTGATATCTTTTGCTTTTTAAAAATATATCAAGATATTTTGTTTTAAGTCGCTATCTTTTAAAAATAAGCCAGCATTTTTTTTCGAACTTACTCACCTAGCTCTATTAACATTCTCGTAATCAAGAAAAGAATAAATTTTGTTTTAAAAATGACTTCACGATAAACTAAAATCATGCAATCACTCATAAAATGTGTTAGGGTGCGTATGTGAGTTTTCCGTTGGGTGGATAATAAATATTCCCTTATATTTATCTTATTAAAAAAACATATTTTTGTGTGATCACAATCAAGTAATTAACCAATACGTACGAATCCTTGTGCGTATTTAATATAAACAAAAGTGATATCTTTATGTAAACGAGGCATGCAGACCCGTGCGATGCACACGGCTTGTGTCAAATTTTTTTCTCATGTGGTTGCTTGCATAATGATTTTGTTAGAATGTTGATGCGTTACCCGTGCGATGCACACGAGTTGTATCTAATTGTTGAGTGCATACGTTTTTGTGAGTTGGGGATGTGTAAGTATGTTGGTGCATGTAATTGAAACATGACTCGTAATGTTTAAGCAAGTAGGTATAAAATCATTTAAATTTTAATTTGAGTTAAAGGAAGCTTAAAAGCATACGGCTCTTCCAAAATAAGTTTTAA